>CANXYC010321771.1:0-14780 GCA_948193065.1 Aleurites moluccanus | reverse complement strand
AATGCCATAATACAAAATAATATTAATCAAAAGAATTACATAGAGTTTTCTTGGAAGAATGAATCAATAAGCTCTGTCTTCTATGTTAGTTCCCTCTCAAGCTACACTATCACCTGAAATCCACAGAAGAGGAGTGAGCCTTCAGCTCAGTAAAATATAAACATGCAATGCAAATATCAATCCAAAGGAACATGGATATGGAAATATCATAATGTTATGCTTACAAGAACATAAGTGCTCACAATCGAATAGCACTATCAAATCATACGATAGAACTGTTAGAATGCATCAGTAGCCTTGCTACCTTATCATAACAGAGCGCATCAATAACCTTGCTATCTTATCACAATACATATGTTTGGCCAAGCATATGCCTAGAGTTTATGGTCCCTTCTAGATGGAACACTGATAAAAACCCTATCAACTAGGTTTCCAAAGTACACCACGGACCAATGAATTTACTCTCATTAGGAAGAGCATTCTATACATATACATATCATAGGTCATATAGCTTAGATTTCACAAATAATCATATTGGTCATAAGACCATCAATATATAATCATGAATCATTCAAGATAGAAAATAGGTTTCATATGAGCTTAGTCCAAGGAAGAATGACCAAGTCATTTATAACATATAAAGTGTTTATATGGAACAATTTATCATTTATTTGAGAACATCATGGAAAATTCATTTAATAGGTTGTTCACAATACAATATTTCGAAACATGAAAATCATATACATGAACATTAAGAAGGATTGAACAATCAATTTCAAAGAAACAATATACATATGCAATGTTCATACTTACCTCAAAGCAATTTATTCTTGTATTTCCCTCAATTACTTGTACATTCAATAATCTCCTCTATTTCCTTGAGTTCTTCTCTCCTATGACAAATCCCCAAATACTCACAATTAGGGTTTATGCCCAAATATACTCATATGAGATAAATCCTTATGATTCTAATCATCTTTTAGAATCCTAATATGTTTTCTAACAAAATTTAATCACTTATTAAGAAAATATGAAACATTAGGATGAATAGCTACTATTCATCCTAAACCCTAAATCCATATATATCTTGCTTATAATCCATAATAAATACTAATAATGTTCTTAAATATCAATACTTAACTCATATTCATCTATTTTAACCATGCATTGACTTTATCTTAAACTTAGATTGAAGTTTGGAACAAATACCTTGAATTCCTAGAAATGGAGAATCCTTGAGAAATATGAAATCTTGATGTTCTTGAAGGTTTGATTATTGTGTTAATGGAGATGAAATAAGTGTTTGAGAAGAGTATTTAATAAATTTTATGGGTGGTTGAAGTGTATTTATGAAGAAAAAAAAGAGAAGGAAACAAAAATAAATGAAGTCTGAAATGAAGAAGAAGGGTCAGATATTTATAGACCCGTGTCTTTATGTCCATGAATAGGATTCACGACCGTGAAGGCCACTGCTCACGTTGGGTTCAAAAAATTTCTTCATGGCCGTAAAGGGATGTTTCACATCCGTGAATACAAAGTTGGATAATTTATACAGAAACTTTTCTCACAGTGGTGAAAGATGTCTCACACCCATGAAGAACACTTCATGCCTTTGAGGAATCTTTACGCTCATGAAAGCTATCTTCAAGGTGATAAAAGGTATTTTTAGGGTGGTGAACTATCTTCAAGGTGGTGAAAGGTATCTTCACCCCCCTGAATAGCTGATAGTGAAGAATTATCATATTTTCTCCATTCTAACTTGTCTAAACTCAATCGACTTACACATACACATACTTAATACCTCAAATCAATCACAACTCATCATATCTCAATACATATAATCATTCTAAGAGTAATCTATACTCAACATAGCATTGTAAATCATTTGCCATGCACATATAATATACACATGCTAACATTCATTAGACAAACAAACAAACACATATCTACTCTAACATTCTAAGTGCTGGGTATTACATTCTCCCCACCTTAAGAAAATTCGTTCTCGAATTATAAGACTTACCTTGCTCTTAGAATAGATAAGGGTACTTGTCCTGCATGCTCTGTTCACTTTCCCAAGCACACTCTTCCATTGCTAGATTCCTCCATAGGACTTTAACCATTATTATATCTTTATTTTGTAGTCTCCTGATCATTCGGTATACAATGGTGAATGGAATCTCTTCATACGTTAAGTCTTGCTGAAGGTCCACTGCTGAAACTTGTAGCACATGAGAAGAATCGGCGACATATTTCCGAAGCATTGATATATGGAATATTGGATGCATTTTACCCATGTTAGGTGGCAAAGCTAGCTTGTATGAGACTTCTCCAATCTTGCTCAGAATCTCAAAGGGTCCGATAAATCGTGGAGATAGCTTGCCTCTCTTGCCAAACCATAGAACTTCTTTCATTGGTTAGATCTCCAATGGAAAATTGAAGGTCTTTTCTCTTTATATCGGTATAACTCTTTTGGAGATTGAAAGCTGTCTTTAATCTATCTCGGATCAGTGGAATCTTCTCTGTTGTATATCTTATCAATTCTGGTACTTCGATATACTTTTCTCCAACCTCATCCCAACACAAAGGAGATCTGCATTTTCTGCCATACTGTAATACCCTAGAAAAGCCTACCATAATTGAATGTTAATATAATCATTTATTGGTTTGAAATCATCGAAATAACTAAAAATAATTTTTGAGACACAATTAGAATGCATATGAGATATTGTCCAGGAAAACGTCAGTGTCAACAACAATGCCAAGAAAATAGTAGTCCGGTCGATAGATGAATTTCTGATTCTGAGCAGGGGTAAAGAATCATATAAATATATATGTAATTATGGTGAAAATAAAGAGGTGAAAAATGTTTAGGAACACTAAAAAAGTAAGCAATGGCAAAATCATAAATAAGTGAATCAGTTTTATGTTCACTGATACATGATGATACATACTATCTGCATTTCAGGCCCTACATCTGTCTTATCCATGTGATATACTTTCCATTAATTTGATTATTGACTTTACAGTCATTTTCTGTAACTTGATTCTATATCCTGATATTCTTGAGCAGACTGAAATTATTATCTCATCTACCTATCCTTTATTGATGTTTCAGTCCTTATTTATGATCAATACATATTAGATTCACTGAGTATCTTATATACTCACCCTTTTTATTGTTTTCAATTTCCAGGTGCAGTGTAGGAGGCAAAAATTCCAACTTTTAGTTCCCTGTGGATTCCTGTAGTGTCCTTTAGTAGTGTTAAGACACAGTACTTTGTATGTTTATGTTCTAGTAGCTCCATGGGTTGTATATGGTATAGTTAGTTTATGAACATATATATATGGCATATTATGGAGTATAATTAATGATGTGACATGAGATGATGATTGTTACAGCCAATTGCAATATAATTTACAAACAGATTACAAAATGCTAGAATGAATAGTAATTAAGTAGTTAATTAACTTATTGATAGTAATTTGATAATTGCATGTGATACTGGGTTCTACGGGTGCCGGTCACCTTTAGCATCTCCCGCATCCTAGGACCATCGCGTTCCGAAATCGGGATGTGACACATATAAAGTCTCATAAGGGGACATTTGGATCGTTGAATGGTAGCTGTTGTTGTAGGCAAATTCTATCAACGACAAGTGAGCATCCCAATTTCCTCCAAAGTCTAGAATGCACATCCTCAGCATGTCTTTTAGAGTTTGGATGATCCTTTCTGATTGCCGATCCATCTGCGGATGAAATGTTGTGCTGAAATCAAGTCATGTACCTAAGCACTCTTGCAATTTCTGCCAAAATCTCGAGGTGAACTGAGTACGTCTATTTGAGATGACCGAAACTGGAACTCCATGAAGCTTGACAATCTCATCAACATAAATTTGTGCATACTGAGAAGCCGTATAAGTCATCTTGACTGGCGAGAAGTGAGTTAACTTGGTCAATCTATCAACAATAATCCATATCTAATCATGGCCTCTTGAAGACTTTGGCAATCCAACCACAAAATCCATAGTCATTTTTTCCCATTTCCATTCTGGCAATGGCAATAGTTGAAGTAGTCCCGAAGACTTCTGATGCTCGAACTTAACTTGTTGACAAGTTAGATATTTAGCTACATATTCTGCGACATCTCTTTTCATTTCACTCCACCAATAAGAACTCTTGATGTCGTGGTACATCTTTGTTGCACCTAGATGCACACTGTAGTTGGAATGATGAGCTTCCTTGAGAATCACATCTCTCAATCCATCCAAAGCTGGAACACATAATCTATTGCCCGGTCTCAGTACACCATCAACCATGGCAAAGCCTGAAGCTCTCTCTGCTCCTACATCATTTTTTAGATTTACCAACTGAGGATCCTTATCTTGCACTTCTCTTATCTGATCAATAAGTACTGGTTTAACTTGAAAATAAGCTAGAAGCACACCCACATCTGATAGATCCAATCTAATCCCTATATCATTCAAACTTTGCACCTCTCCCACTAGAGATCTCTTACTAACTTGGATATAAGCTAAACTTTCCAAAGATTTTATACTCAAGGCATCCGCCACCACATTAGCCCTTTCTGGATGGTACGGAATTTCACAATCATAATCTTTTAGTAATTTCATCCATCTCATCTGTTGGATATTAAGATCCTTCTGCTGGAAGATATACTTCAAACTCTTATGATCTGTGAAGATCTCATACTTCTCTCCATACAGGTAGTATCTCCATATCTTTAAAGCGAATACAACTATAACCATCTCAAGATCATGCGCAGGGTAATTCACTTCATACTTCCTAAATTGTCTAGAAGCATTGGCTATCACTCTACCATGCTGCATAAGTACACGTCCAAGTCCCACTCTCGATACATCACAGTACACTGCATATCCTTCTTCTCCTAACGGTAAAGCCAAAACAGGTGTTGTGGTAAGACAAGTTTTCAACTTGTGGAAACTCCCTTCACAAACATTCGTCCATTGGAATTTCACTTGCTTCTGAGTAAGCTTAGTCAAAGGTGTTGCAATCTTAGAAAAATCTTCTACAAACCTCCTGTAATACCCTGTTAAACCCAAGAAACTTCGAACTTCGAAAACATTTATGGGTCTTGGCCAATTAAGGATCTCATCCATTTTCTTCGGATTAACTTTAAGTCCTTCCTTACTCACCACGTGTCCAAGGAAACAAACACTATCGAGCCAAAATATGCATTTGGAGAACTTGGCAAAAAACTGATGCTCCTTCAAGGTCTGCAATACAATCTGAATATGTTCTTCATGCTCCTCTTTAATCTTAGAATATACAAGGATGTCATCGATGCATACAATAACAAACTTGTCTAGAAATGGCCTGAACACCCTATTCATCAAGTCTATGAATATAGTTGGTGTATTAGTCAATCCAAATGGCAATACTAAGAACTCATAGTATCCAAATCTGGTATGAAAAGCCGTATTTGTTACATCCTAATTCCGAATTCCTAACTGATGATAACCCGACCTCAAATTTATCTTAGAGAAATGACTAGCACCTTGTAATTGGTCAAACAAATCATCTATCATTGGCAAAGGATACTTGTTCCTAATGGTAACCTTGTTAAGCTGCCTATAGTCGATACACAATCTCATAGAACCATCTTTCTTCTTCACAAAGAGCACTGGTGCTTCCCATGACAAACTACTAGGTCTGATGAATCCCTTGTCAAACATATCTTGCAACTGAACTTTCAATTCTTTCAACTCAACTGGTGCCATATGGTAGGGAGGAATAGAAATCGGACTCGTGCCAGATAACAACTTGATATCAAACTCTATCTCTTTATTCTGTGGCAACCTTGATAATTCTTCAAGAAATACGTTCGAAAACTCACTAACTATTAGAATATGCTCCATGCCTTTCACTTCCTTCTGAGTATCCCGGACATAAGTCAAATACCCTTAGCAACCCTTTCTCAATAACCTTTTTGCCCCAATGGCTGATATCATATTTTCGCTCCTCTCCCATTGAAATTCAAACTCCTCACCTGAAGGTGGCTTAAAAACTATATTCTTCCCATTACAATCTATGGTAGCATAATGCTTAGACAACCAGTCCATGCCCAAAATCACATTAAATTCTAGCACAGGCAATTCAATCAAATCTACATTCAAGTTCTTGTCACCAATGCTAACCACACATGAGGGATAAAAGTTCTGAACTTCAATCTCTTTCTCGAAAAGATTAGAAACAATCAACACAGTTTCAAGCAACTCATAGGGCACATGCAATTTCTTAGCAAATCATGATGACACAAAGAAATGCGTAGCTCTTGAATCAAACAACACTTTAGCATTCAAAGCTTGGATCGAAAGAATACCTGTAACAACCGTATTAGATTTCTGGGCCTCATACTGTGCTAAAGTAAAAACTCTGCCTCTACCTCTACCCATGGAAATTGACCCCGAAGCCTGAGCCACATACTGACCTGACCCTCTGCCAGCCTCTAAAGTCCTACCAAAATGCCTCGGCCTGCACCTGGCTACTGACTAACACTCATTTCCCTATGCATTTGAACTGTAGTCTAAGAAGCCTGAGGTCTATCTCTAAAGGATGGTTGTAGACAATTCTTGAGTAAATGACCTTACTGGCCACACCTAAAGCATGCTCCTATTGCAAAATGATAAGGGCCATTATGAAATTTATCACAAGTAGAAAACAAAGGTCTAGGAGTCCTGGATGGTGCAAAACTAGCTAAACCGTGGCCCATCTGAGAAGTGGGTCCATGGGTAGTTTGACTATGCTTTAGTCTCTCTGAAGGTCCTCTATACCCACTCTGAGAATCTGACTGATGAGTCACTCCCACACTTTTCATCCTATTTTCTTGTTTAAAAGAACTGCTTGTTTTAATTTTCTTCTTCTCAGCTCTTTTAAATCTAGCTTCCATCTCTCTATTCTCAATTACCCTAGCCTTATCCACCAACTTAGAGTAAGAGTCAAACTCAGGAGCAGCTAGGAGTTTAAATAGTGGAGTCACTAATGCTCTATGAAACCTTTAAATCCGTGCCACTTCTGTAGGCACTAAAGCTAGAGCAAACTTGCTCAACTGACTGAACTTCTTGGCATACTTTAAAACACTTATACCAGGTGTCTGAACTAATCTTTCAAACTCTATGGATTTAGCTTCTCTCATGCTCTCTGAAAGAAATTCATTCAGCACCAATTTCTTGAATCTCTCCCAAGAAAGATCTTCATTTCCCTGAAGCATACCATAAATGCTTTTTTTGAACCAATCCTTGGCCTTGACTTTCATCAAATAGCCCACAAACTCTATAGCTCTTCTGTCGGGATTCGCAAAATCTGTACTTTCTTTTCTATTTCTTTTAGGAATTCTATAGGATCCACCTCACTTCTATACTCTGAGGGCTTAAGCTTAAGAAATCTCTCGAATGATACCTCTTCCAATTGAGGTACAATGGGTGGTGGAACTGTTGGAGGAACTAGAATCTCTAGTGCCTGCATTGGAGGTACCTGCTGCTATCTTTATTGAGTAAAGAACTCAGTTATCATTACATAATCCCTTTGCTGCTATTCTAGTTGTTGAGCCATATTAGGCACATCTATTGGTGGCACAAGAGGAACCTCATTGCCTCCATTTCCACCCATAAAACCTTCTTCAGAAGCTAAATCTCGTTTAGGACCGCTTCGACCTCGTCCTCTACCACGTCGTGGAGGCATCTCGATACTAATAAGAAGAATAAACAAGATCAGACTCACTATGCACACTTAACGTAGATATATACCAAAGAAAGACACAACTTAGACAAGACATGAATCCTATGCTCCATAATTATCTTAATCAACACTTATACTAGGGCTCATGCACATCTATCTATCTTTCTATCTTAAAGATTATAAGCCATGCTCTGATACCACCTTCGTCACACCCTAATTCCAGTGGTGTGATTGTCCTAGGGCAATGGTACGTTTGAGGCCACTATAAACCCATAGAACACTCATATCTTGGATCTCATACATAACAAATATCACATCATACACAGTTATCTTCATTAATACTCAATTATATGAATCATATAATCATCATTCATACATTTTCATTCATCATTATATGATTTTCTTTTGTTCCTTACCGATCAAAAGATATATCCCATATTAATAAGGAATAAGGGCAACCTACAATGTAATAATTCAGACATTAAAATAATATCATCCTCAACATCTAACTACGGAGCTCTATAGTATACTCCTCATACATATAAATACTATAATATAAAATAATGTGTATATATATATATATATATATAAAGAATTACATAGTCTTCTTGGAGGAATGAATCAAGAAGATATGTCTTCTATATTAGCTCCCTCTCGAGCTACACCATCACCTGAAATCCATAGAAGAGGAGTGAATCTTCAACTCAGTAAGATATAAACATGCAATGCAAATGTCAAGCCAAAGGAACATGGAAATGGAAATATCATAAGGTTATGCTTACAAGAACATAAGTGCTCACAATCGAATAGCAATATCAAATCATACGAAATAACAGTTAGAATGCATCAGTAGTTTTGCTATCTTATAATAATGGAGCATATTAGTAACCTTGCTACCTTATCACAATAGATATGCTTGGCTAAGCATATGCCTAGAGCTCATGGTCTCTTTTAGGTGGAATACTAATAAAAAGCCTATCAGCTAAGTTCCCAAAGTGCACAATGGACCAATGAATTTACTCTCATTGGGAAGAATGTTCTATACATATACATATCATAGGTCATATAGCTTGGATTTCACAAAGAATCATATTGGTCACAAGACCATGAATATATAATCATGAATCATTCAAGATACAAATAGGTTTTACATGAGCTTGGTCCAAGGAAGAATGACCAAGTCATTTACAACATATAAGGTATTTATATGGAATAATTTATCATTTGTTTGAGAACATCATGGAAAATTCATTTAATAGGTTCACAATACAATATTTTGAAATATAAGAATCATATACATGAACATTGTGAAGGATTGAATAATCAATTTCAAAGAAACAATATGCATATGCAATGTTCATACTTACCTCAAAGCAATTTATTCTTGTATTTCCCTCAATTACTTATATATTCAATAATCTCCTCTATTTCTTTGAGTTTTCCTCTCCTATGACAAATCCCCATATACTCATAATTAGGGTTTATGCCCAAATATACCATACAAGATAAATTCTTATGATTCTAATCATCTTTAGAATACTAATATATTTTCTAACATCAATTTAATCACTTATTAAGAAAATATGGAAGATTGGGATGAATAGCTACGATTCACCTAAAACCCTAAATCCATACATATCTTGGTTATAATCTATAATAAATACTAATGATGTTCTTAAATATCAATAATTAACTCATATTTGTCTATTCTAACCATGGATTAACTTATCTTGGACTTAGATTGAAATTTGGAACAAATACCTTGAATTCTTAGAAATGGAGAATCCTTGAGAAATATGAAATCTTGATGTTCTTGAAGGTTTGATTCTTGATTCTTATGTTAATGGAGATGAAATAAGTGTTTGAGAAGAGTATTTAATAAATTTATGAGTGGTTGAAGTATATTTATAAAGAAAGAAAGAGAAGAAACGAAAAAAAATGAAGTTTGAAAATGAAGAAGAAGGGTTGGATATTTATAGACTCGTGTCTTCACGCCCATGAATAGGGTTCACGGCCATAAAGGCCACTGCTCACGTTGGGTTCAAAACATTTCTTCATGGCTGTGAAGGGACGTTTTACACCCTTTAATACAAATACGAAGAGTTGACTAATTTACATAGAAGCTTTTCTCACGGTGGTGAAAGATATCTCACACCCGTGAAAGCTATCTTCAAGGTGATGAAAGGTATTTTCAGGGTGGTGAATTATCTTCAAGGAGGTGAAAAGTATTTTTAGGGTGGTGAACTATCTTCAAGATGGTGAAAGGTATCTTCACCCCTTGAATAACCGATGGTGAAGAATTCTCATATTTTCTCCATTCTAACTTGTCCAAACTCAATCAAGTTACACATACACATACTTAATACCTCAAAATCAATCACAACTCATCATGTCTCAATACATATAATCATTCTAGGAGTAATTTATACTCAACATTGCATTCTAGATCATTTACCATGCACATATAACATATACATGCTAACATTCATCAGACAAACAAACAAATACATATCTACTCTAACATTCCAAGTACTAGTTATTACATATTCATACTCCAATAAGGGCAAATCTTTACCCATTGGTGTGTGAAAAAATTCCTTTTCTTCCATTGCATTTCCTTTTGATTCATTTGGTTGCCTTTTAAAAAAAAAAGAAGAAAAAAAAAGGAAGAAAGCTCGTTAGGTTGAAAACTCGAAAGGGCGACTTAAGCAAAAGTTAGAGCAAGCTCATCGAGTTGAAAAATCTAAAAATGGAGGCTTATAAAAAAATTAAAGTTAAGAAATGTGTCAACTTGTATAATTCAAAAGCTCAAATCTATTTGTCTTTTTCAAAAGGAATGGTAGAAAGTTTGTCTTGTCTCATTCAAATGTCAAAAGTTTGAATATTCCTGTCTTGCTTAAAATAAATAGTTCGTCCTTTTATGTGTCGATGTCTTGTTTTCTTTCTAGAGTAGTTGAACTGTCACGTCCTACTTTTGGGCCGCGACGGTCCTAGGGTACGGGTAGACCTATGGTCACTGGAAACCTGTAGAACCCATTAACAATTCAATTATCAATCATTCTTACTTTAACTCATTCATTAATATTTAAATTCCATTAATTACTTGTAAATTTTTTTCAGAAATTTTGCCAGAGGTTTCTTTGAAATTTTAACCTTATTCCTGACCCAAAATCGGGTCTTTCAAAAATTACATAGCTTGTACAAAAATTTTTACACTCCTAATAATTTGCCATCCTTATATACTCAACTTCACAGTTTACACAGATATACATGGCACTTCTAAATCTCTTTCAAAACATGTGAACTTCATTTTAGCTATTTTAGTATTACTGTCTTTATTACTTTACTATCAGTATCATTATCAATCATTAAGTAATACACATTATAGACATTCACTACTAAGCTTTAACTGCTAATCACATTAAATTTTAATGTCACTTAAATGTCAATTACTTCACTATTCATATATTATTATAATACTTAATTACCTAATTATACATAGTACCATGGTGCTCTAAGAGTTGACACTTATGACCTTTAGTGAATAAAATTCTACCTTGATATATTTGACGTCTCAAATCGGAAAAGAAATTGACTTGGAATCAACCTTCTCTATCTCATTCCTGTAAAAATTATAAACCACAATAGGGTGAGTATATAAATACTCAGTGAGCATGTATACATCACTAAAAATGAGATATAGGTGTATGATAATAAAGGTTATTAGTGGAAGTCAAGTATCAATAAATACAATGAAGAATATCAGTATATTCAATTTGCTTGTCAAAGGTTAATTAATTTGCACACCAAATGTCTTCGGGAGTTTGGAATAGGTAACAATGATATCAATGATAAACAATGATAGATGAAAGAATGGTTATCAATGGTAAGCAATAAGAAACAAGGTATGGAATCAATGAACGGGTAAACAATATTCATATCATGTAGAAAAGACAGATATTGGGCCATGAACACATATCACATGTAACATTAGTTTTTGCTTGTAAATTACGAAAGGCGGGCTAGACCTCACGGCTAGGACAAATCCCTTCCTAGATAGGGTAAAAACTGTATAGAAGTCATTTTATACAACGCCGACGGTATTTACCTGCTACCCCGTCGGTAAGAAAGCTCGTCAAATCCACATATAAATAGGCCAATGGAAATCAATAACAATATCAAGTATTTATGAGGAACATTATGGTACAATGACTTTCGATCGATACATATTGGCTTACTTGTCAATCAGTGTCAATGTATTTCATTAATCATGTATCTGTTTCTTTATTTTGATACAAAGGTAGCTATTCAATAATAAATATCATGGTACACGGTTAAACACTTAGTGTGCATACTTTTAGAAATATTTTGGTACATGGTCAATATAACACCTCAGCCTAATCTTGACTGAACCTTTAAAGAGAACCTTAGGGGGGAGATTTTTTCTTTTCTTTTGAATGTGTTATTATTATGTATTTATGTATGAAATTGATAGTATTCATGTTATTTGAATTGATTTTGTGCATAGAAGTAGTCTAGAGGCTGTTAGGACTAAATCGGGAAATTTTGTGTTTTTGATGAACTGGGGGCAAAATGATCATTTTTCGCCCGTCGGATTTTAATGGATTTAATATCATATTTGGAGGTAGAAAAGAATTTAAAGACTTGAAAATGACATTATTTAATTTATTTGAGTAATAGATAGAGAAATAAACCCGGTTGAAAAATGGTTCCCGATAAATTATGCAATTTCGGTGCTTCGGTTGCATTAGGGGTATTTTGGTCTTTTCATTTATAATATGGAGTTATAGAGTGTGTGCAACCCTATGGTATTAATTTAGGCTTGATTAAATCTAACCATTGGATCAAATGATGAAGAAATAGATGGTTAGATGTGTAGGTTGCAAATTTGCTATCATAAGCTCAAAGTATAGGATTTTTTCCATTGGTTTTGGATTTGGTGTGTCAAATGTATATGGTATCCATCTTAGTTGACTTTGGATGAACTAATAAAATGAAAGTAAGAAGAATGGATGGTTGGATGACTAGGTTTTACCAAAATTACTATGAAACCTAAACCATTGGATCACATCTTTAGTATTTGAATAAATTTCTCCCACCACACCATTTGTCTTCTTCTTCCTTAAGAAAATTCAGCCAAAACCTCCATTTTTGTTGCAAGCAAGTTTTGGCCACACACCACCCCTTCCATTTCGTGTTATTTTCTTTCCATTTTTGATAGAATTAGATATATTGTATCATCCTAAACACTAATCTTGCCTTAGATTTCAAAGAAAAATCCATTAACGCAACCAAATAATTCAAGCAAGATTTGGAAGAAAATTTGGTAAGTTGTTAGTTTTTGAGTTTTATTGGTTCTATAATGCTTATATGATGTTCCTTGTTAATATTTATGGATTAGAATTCATTTTGTATGGTTGGAATTCAAAATAATGGTTTGAAACACTAATAGGAAGAACATTAGATCAAAGTATGATTTTGGTGAATTAATTGCTTCTAATGTTGTTCATTTGATGTGTATAGTATGAATTGATGATTGAATAATTGAAATAATTTGATTTGGAGCAAAGGTTAGCTTGGTCGAATTCTTTAGGTGGTTAGGGTTTGGTGTGCATTTGGTTAGTTTAGGTGTTTAATTGATGAAATGAGTTGTATTTGGTAGGAATTTGATGAATTAATGAGTGAATGTTGGAAAAGAATTCATTTAGAAGTTGTTGATGGTTTAGCCGAATGGGAAGAATAGGAATGGAAAAGTGAGTTTTGATGTTTGTTAGGCTTAAATGGAAGAATGCTACACTTTTAATCCTTACATATGTTGTTAGATGAAATGGCATTGAAAAATAGATTAAAGGAATGACTTTTGCTTAAGTTGAATAAGTTTGAAGTTGTCAGTTTAAAATATTTGACTAATGAGAAACTAAGTGTATAAGAGTTGTTAATGTGTTATATTAGTGATGAGTATGCATAATGTAAGTTAAGAGTGGTATTGGATATGAGTTATTGCATAAAGGAATGGCTATATTATGAATTGTGTAAAGTAAGCTTAATTGTGTATATAGTGTATGTCTTAGTGAATTTGGTGTATTTTTATGCAATTGATGTGTTTTGTAATGATTTTATACCTTATTGGAGTGTTATGTGTGTTAATAGGTGAACCGTAAAAAACTCCCAATCGGCGAGCCGAGTAGGTTCGGAGGCCTTGGATTGAGGAAAGTATAGTGCATTGTGCTAGAGGTGAGTCCTTTTGTATAATTTTGCATGATTTGCATTATTTATATTATATTATATCAATTGCATTCTAAAAATACAGTTTGTTAACCAAAAGTGCTTAAACTGTTATTTGGCCCATAAATAAACTCACCGAAACTACCTAAACTGACCTAAACTTTGACTGTCCATAAAATGAAAAAAAGAAAGCCAATTGGGCCACCACTTGGCCCAATCATCTAGTCTCGTCCTAAGCTTCGAAACGGTACCTCATATTCCATTTAATTCTTTTGGTAACACAGTTAAACAGAAACTACCTAAAAATCCCAAAACGGACTAGTAATTTGGTAGCCAGTTGCGGCAGTGCAATTGGGCCCCGCCGGGCCAATTTTTGGTAAACTCCAAACTTCTTCTAATATTTCTCATATATGTATATATGATTGTTTTATTGCTATATAAGTTGTATATATGTTATATTTATTATTATTTGGATGCACATTCATATAATATTAGAACATGGCTATTTCGATGGTATAACGGGTAAAGTCCAGCGACTGTGTGCACACTGTGTTTATGGGACCCTTACTAAAGAGGGACGTTATATTCTCTAGTCATGAGGAAAATATCCTTATGAGAGTCATGTATTTATGGGACCCCTACTAGGGAGGGACGTTATATTCCCTAGTGCAGTGCACTTTATGATAGTGCTGAGTATTAAAGTTCAAAAAGTAACCCAAATCCTGTGATATCATATGTGTGCTACCTTTTATTATCTAAATGGTTATTATATTACTATTCTTACAGTTAATTGCTTTATTATTCATTTGCTATAC
>CANXYC010321734.1:0-40268 GCA_948193065.1 Aleurites moluccanus | reverse complement strand
CAGCATTTTCATAATTAATTGGGTTATAATTGATTGTTGCATATCATTTAGGTTGTCATTTGGGTTCTACGCGGTACTGGTCGCTTATGCATCACCCGTACCCTAGGACCGTCACGACTTCCGAGATAGGTCGTGACAAGGTTGGTTCTTCTTCTAATAAACCTAGAAGGTTTATTAAACCTCTTCTTATTGCTTCTATCATTTTTTGATATTCTTTTTTTCTATATCCTTTAAACCTTTTCTTTTTGGTATTACAAGAGGTACATTCTGCTTCAGATCTTTTTCCTATTCCTTTATCATTTGTTGTAGTACACTCGTAGTTACCAGGAACATATTCAATATGAGAACAACTCTTTTTCAGATAAGGAAGACGTTTAACATTTTGTCTTACTTGAAGTTCAGTACATGTTTTTCTCAAGGCATACCTAACTGTCTGTATCTTATCTCCTAATCCATCAACCACTTTTTCTTCATTTAGGAGGAATTGATAGGCATTTTTTGCTATCTCTAGCCATGGCTTTTGGAGCTTAGCAAAAAACAATATTGACATGTAATTTTGAGTATTGAGATCAAGATTATAATAATACTTTCGGAATTCACATGCATAGTTGTCAAAATAACACATGTCACATATTTGTAGTTTCATCAATGCCATTAAAGATTGTTCTCTTTCTAATGACTTTGTTGAAATTGAGAAACTGTAAAATTCTCTTTTCAGGGCATCTACGATGATAGCTAGAACCTTATCTACAAGAACTACTTTTCTAATTTCATCTCTAATAAAGGTTTAAACTACTAGTTGATCCTAAAATTTTTGAGTATTGCCAACCATGGTGGCTTTGCAAAGTTCGTAGGTGGTCTTAGTTGAGTAACTATATGATCTAATTGTAAACCTGATCATAGTAATCTTTTCATCTATTATTTCAAACGCATGTTTTTCACAATATAAATTTAGAAAAGTTGCCCAGGTGATAACTGACTTTAATAGATTATCTCTAGGTTAAAATTCTACTTTTGTCCTATGGGAATAATTAGGCTTATATTCTGCCCTCTTTGTAGCAATAAGCTCATTAAATGTTCTGTCATCTAAATATAAAGGAATTTCTTCTACAAGACCTAGAAATTTTCTAAGGTTTTCAGCTGCTTTGCTACTATCTTAGTTAGCAACTCTTATGTCAAGGTCAACAATATAACAAATTATTTTATCTTTCTTTAATTGTAAAATTTCTTTTTCAGAAAAAGGCTTTGAAGATTCAATAGATTTTTTTCAAAGCTCTTTTTTGCTTAATTACATCGAGCTTTTCATTCACTAATTTTCTTACTTCTTTTGCTAAAACATTTATTTGTTCTGGTGAATCGCTTACATTTCCTTTTGCATGCAACTGCTAAAGGATAATGCTCATTTCATTATGAATATTTTGAAATGAAGTCAATACTGAAGGATTTGAACTAACACTTTCTTCTTTATCTTTTTTTCCATATTTATCTAGAATTACTTTTACTAGGTGTATTTGCAATTCTCTCTCGTCTTTCTAAAAATGTTACCTAACTGTCTAGATCTGGAGAATTTTTTCAAAGAGCAAGAAAAAACTCAATCTTTCTGAAATGTAATCTTTTCCAAATTAAATAATTATTTTTAAGATTATTACTGCAGCTACAAGTTCTAGAAATTATTAAAAGAGTATCTTGATCTATAATGGCTAATTGACTAAATACAGGATATTGTCTTTCTACAAATTTGATTATATCAGATATACCACAATATTCATGGGCAATACTATTTTCTAAGGGAACATTTTTATATATAGAATCAATTCTAATTAACTCGTTCCTATGTTTAATTTTTTCACAAATCCAAGAATATTCTCATTGTATCAAGAGGTGTTTTCTTTTTTTTGTAATCGAAAAGTATTTTATTTTATTTTATACTCTTTCAATGACTAATGAATTTCTTTTAAAAATTTCACTTATAAATTAACAAATTAAAAAATTTTAAACTTAAATGAATTTTTTAAAAAAAAAATCAGAAACTAAAATGTAATTAAATATTAATTTATTTTTTAAAAATAATTTTTATATTTTAAAAATTAAAATTAAAAAATTTTACTGTCATAAAGTTAAAATATCATAAAATGATTAAGTTTTAGATGAATAACTATGAGTGAAACTAATACCATTTTAAATTTATTTTTAAACTCTTTCATTTTGCTGGTCATTGCTTCTTCTGTTTGACTTCTTTCCTCTTTTATCAGAATTTACATTCATACTCGCATCCATGGCTGAAGCATTGGTTGGAGGATCATTTCTTTCTGCTTTCTTGCAGGTTTTGTTTGATAGAGTGGCTTCCCCTGAAATTGTTAACTTCTTTAAACATCGAAAACTCAATGAGCAATTGCTGGAGAAGTTGAGTACTACAGTGATATCAGTTAATGGAGTTCTGGATGACGCAGAGGAGATGCAAATTACCAGGCCAGCTGTGAAAAGTTGGCTTGACCGGCTTAAAGACGCGATCTATGAGGCTGATGATTTATTGGATGAGATTACTTATGAAGCTATGCGACTAGAGTTGGGAGTTGGGTCTCAAACCATAATTGATCAGGTGAAGAACTTTTTCCCTTCTTTTAATTCATTTGAAACAGGGATGGAAACTAGGCTAGAAGAGATTCTTAATAAACTTGAATACTTTGTAAGACAAAAGAATGCCCTTGGTTTGAGAGAAGGTCTTGGAGATAAGTCATCATCACAAAAAATGCCCACAACTTCTCTTGTTGATGAATCTTGTGTGTATGGGAGGGACAATGATAAATTGACTTTAATGAAATTGTTGCTATCGGATGATGCAAGTGGCAATGACCTAGATGTGATTCCCATAGTGGGTATGGGTGGCATTGGCAAAACCACCCTTGCTCAGCTTGTCTACAATGACAGCAGAGTACAGAATTGGTTCGATCTCAAAGCATGGGTATGTGTTTCAGAAGAGTTTGATGTTTTTAAGGTAACAAAAGATATTCTTAAGGAGGTGGCTTCAATGGCTTGTGAGACCCAAACCTCAAATCAGCTTCAACTTGAGCTAAAAGAGAGATTGAAGGGGAAAAAGTTTTTGCTAGTTTTAGATGATGCTTGGAATGTTAAGTACGCTGATTGGGACATTTTACGGAGACCTCTCAAGTCCGGGGCACGGGGAAGTAAGATTATCGTCACCACCCGGAATGAAAGTGCAGCATCCACAATGTGCACTGTTCCAATTCATCATCTAAAGGAATTAACTGATGATGATTGCTGGTTCTTATTTGCAAATCATGCATTTGATGATGGGCGTTCAGATATGCATCCATGCTTGACAATGATCAGTAGAGACATAGTGAGAAAGTGTAAAGGCTTACCTTTAGCTGCAAAAACTATTGGGGGTCTCATGCATTTCAAAAGAGACATCGCAGAATGGGAAAAGATATCAAAAAGCAGCATTTGGGATTTACCAAATGATGACATTCTTCCAGCATTAAGATTGAGCTATCACTATCTCCCATCACACCTAAAACGATGCTTCGCTTATTGTGCAATATTTCCCAAAGATTATGAATTCGAAAAGGAGGAATTAGTACTGTTATGGATGGCAGAGGGCCTTTTAGTTCAACCCAAAGACAATAAGGAGATGGAAGAGATAGGTGATGAATACCTTCATGATCTTGTATCCAGGTCTCTTTTTCAACGATCAAGTGTCTATCATTCATGCTACACTATGCATGACCTTATAAATGACTTGGCTAAATCTGTATCTGGAGAGTTTTGCTTTAGGTTAGAGGGTGATGATTCACAGAAGATTACTAAAAGGACTCGCCATTTATCCTATGCAAGAACAGAAGATGATGCTTCTAAGAATTTTGAGTGCATTTATGAAGCCCAACTTCTGCGCACCTTCTTACTTGTGGAGTGGTCATGCATTGATGATGAAGTTATGCATGATTTATTGTCAATGCTCAGGCGCCTAAGAGTGCTATCTTTGTCTCAATATCATAGTGTAGCTGAATTGCCTAGTTCTATTGGGAACTTAAAGCATTTACGGTACCTAAATCTCTCTGCCATGTCAATTGAAAAGTTGCCTGAAATTGTTAGTACTTTGTACAATTTACAGACATTAATCTTGCATGAGTGCAGAGGACTTGCTGTCTTGCCTGATTCTATTGGCAACTTGGAATATTTACGATATCTGAATCTTCATGGAACATCAATCAAAAGGTTACCTGAATCAACGAGTAATTTGTATAACTTGCAAACTTTAATCTTGCACGAGTGCAAAGACCTCATTGAGTTGCCAGCCAATATGAAGAGGTTAGTCAATTTGCGTCATCTTGATATTCTGGGAACAGAATTGCAGGAGATGCCTCCGCAGATTGGTAAGTTAGAAAATCTCCAACTATTAACTAATTTCATTCTGGGAAAACATACTGGATCTAGGATTAAAGAGTTGGGTGAGCTTCAGAATCTCCAAGGAATTCTTCAAATATGGAATCTTCAAAATGTTGTGGATGCTCAAGACGTTTTAGAAGCTGATTTAAAGAGTAAGAAGCACCTTAGACGGTTGGAGTTGGTATGGGATGGTGATACAGATTGTTCACTGCATGAAAGGGATGTGCTTGAGCAATTAAAACCTCACAGAAATATGGAATATCTTTCCATCGTGGGGTATGGAGGTACAAGATTTCCAAGTTGGGTAGGGAACGCTTCTTTCTCAAATGTTGTCACCCTGGAGCTCATTAGATGTAAATTTTGTTCTTACGTACCTCCACTTGGGCAGTTAGCATGTCTAGAAGACCTCTCAATCATAGCATTTGATGGTGTCTTGGTTGTTGGTCCCGAATTCTATGGAAATTGTGCTCATATGAAGAAGCCATTCAAATCTCTCAAAATTTTAAGAATTGAAAGGATGGCACAGTGGCATGAATGGATTTCAGAATATGAAGCTTTCCCTCTTCTCCAAAAACTTTGCATAAGAGAGTGTCCCAACCTAGCTAAGGCCCTGCCCCGCCATCTTCCTTCTTTAACAACACTTGAGATTGAAGGATGTCAGCAGCTTGTGGCTTCACTTCCAATAGTGCCAACTGTCCATGTAATGAAGCTAAAGGACAGCTCTCGTGATGTGTTGTTCTTTAAATTACCTTCTGGTATGCATCGATTGATGATTGATAGGTTCTACCACCTGGATCGTCTATTTGAGGAAATGAAGCAAATGAGTGGTCTTTCTGCTACTTTGGAAGAAATTGAAATAAGAAACTGCGATTCGCTGGAGCACTTCCCCTTGGAGTTATTTCCTAAGTTAAAGACTCTTCGTCTCAGTAGATGTCCAAACCTTAAACTCATTTGTACTGAGGCAACTCATGGTGACTTCTCTTCTCTCATTTCCTTGGAGATTAGGAAATGTCCTAATTTGGAATTTTTTACCAAGGGAGGATTATCTCCCCTAAATTTAAAGAGGCTTCTGTTACTTGATTGCTCAAATGTGGAATCTTTTCCAGAGGAGACACTGCTGCCCCAGACTCTTAACTCTCTCCGAATTTGTGATTTTCAAAATTTGAAATCCATGGACTACATGAGGCTTCAACACCTCACCGCTCTTAGAGAATTGGAGATCTGTTACTGTCCTAAGCTCCATTCCATGCCAAAAGAGGGACTGCCTTCCTCACTTTCTTCCCTGTCTATTTGTATATGCCCTTTGTTGGAAGAAAGATGTGAACCGGAAAAAGGGGAAGATTGGCCCAAGATTTCTCACATCCCCAATATAGAGATTAGTTTCAACAAGATTAATTGAGCTAAAGAACATCTAATTTTTCATTTATCCAACAAAGGTACTGCTCTTTCTTCTCTTTCAACCTGCTATTTGGATGCATGGTGAATAAAATAGTTTTACTGTCTCAAGTTAGTGCGATTTGCTGAGCAGCTTGACAGTTTCTGCTAAGTTTCAGTTAGGTACCTTGTATTTTATCTTATAGTAGGCCTGATAAATTGTAGTTCCATAGTTTCTAGTGTCTGTTGAATAAATTTACCTTATTCATGTTGATAATGGAATAAAGAATTAAATGCAAATTAGCATTTGAGCGTTTGTATAGAGTTAAGTTTATCTTTTCTTTCTATATAAGCTGTATATTCAGTAAAAATAGGAGGAAGTAAATAGATTTCTTTTCGTTCACTCTATCAACTTATTATGAACTCTTTGTGTCTCACTTGACCCCCAAAGGCCACATCAACTGAATTCAGTACCTTGTTGTTCATGATGGTGCTCTGTTTTTCTCCTATGTTAGCTAGTTCTTAATTTCCTGCACAATTAATTATGAGATTGTGGATTTGATGAGGAATTAAGAAAGTACAGGAGGATCAGGCAAGTTCATATTTCACTTTGCAGTTTTAGCATTTACCATTCATTCTTTTCTATGTTTTATGATTTGTAATAGTCTCCAGTTTATACTGAAATTGCTTGTTGTGTGCTTTTTTTTGTGATTATTTGCGACTGGATACAGAATAAAAAAAGTTGTTCATGTCTGCTTGAAAATTTTGAACTTCTTAAAAATTTCAATACAAATAAAACCTGCAAATAGTTTTTCATGTTGGAACTTGATGTTAAAGAAAATAAGATTGTTCTTTACATGAATACTTTGTTATTAATATGCCAGATGGATTGCGGCAGAAAGCATTCAGTAAAACTGGCATGAGGAATAGTTTTGGCTCTCTATCTTCCTGTAACTTTTCCTTATCCTAATTGGTTGGGTATCCTTGGCGTGCTTTTTGTTGTAAGAGTTGCAGGGTGCAAGTTTGCTCAGGCTTTGAAACTGTTCTTCAATTTTCTTGTTTATTTTTTCCATAGAAGGTTATCCTGCTAGAGTATTAACCAGTATTAATCATTGAAGTCCTAGATTGAGCTTAGCTTATTGCCATTAATCTTTTGTGTGCGCGTATACATATGTATTTATTTATCTTTTCACTCATGAAAATTCATTTTATTGTTTAATATGTTTGGAACTTTCCATTGCTTATGATGCTTTTATTGATTCTTATTTTAACCAATACCTTTCCATTGTTTTCCTGTTCCATTTTTTCCAGTTTTTGAATTTTAAGTTATTGACCTCAGCCTTACAGTTATAAAGATTTTTGCTTCTGGTTCCTTTTTATATTGTTGATATGTATTTCTCTCTTTTTATTGCCCCCCTGACCCTGACCTATCTGTGTCTGTGACTGTGTGTGCATCAAATTTTTGTACTCTAATTTGTATTGGTTCATCTATTTTTTTTCCCTGACATTTCTATCTGTATGTGCATTTATCAATATTTTGGTGCTACTGAGTACTATTATTGATAGAATGCAGAAAACTCTGTAATGCTATAGAGTTGCCTGTAAATTAGTATATTAGCAGGGTATTCAGATAAATTAATTATCTCCTGTAATTAGCAATGTAACTGTTGCTCTATCCTCTATGTAATTTTTGTTTTTTCTTTCCCTAATAAATCTGAATTTGATGAAGCACAATAAATGTTTTGCTCTTATTTTAAGCAGTAACTTCAAAATTATGTTTTTCACTTAACATACATGAATGAGTAGGGATTGAACTTTCAAATCTTAATTATATGCTTTAGAAATTATTTGTCATTTATATTTTAACTGCTGAAATATAGAAAATCTGAACCTATCTACCCCAGCATACGAGTCTTAAGCTCTTAGATTTCTACTTGGAGTTTTAACAAGCCATATAGGGAGAGTAATTAATCCAATTCACCTTCAATGCTTTCTTCTTCTAAAGTTATATTCTCTCCCAGCAGGTGTGCCTAGGAAAAAAAAAAGCACAAATTTCATTAAACAAACACTTCATTTTTATTATTTTTTTCTTTTGAAGTTCATCTAAAAGAAAATTTTAAGATGCTTAAAATTCTTTCGAAATTTCAATAGCTTACAGATCAAGTGTCTGCGTGAAATATCATGAAAATATGCTTGGAAGAAGCTCTTATTCTCTTTTAGTAGTTCTTTCCAAACTGCAAAGCACAAGGAAGCCAAAAAAAAACTTATCAAGAGAAGAAGAAGAAGAAGAAGAAGAAGAAGAAACCAATAGAGAATTAACCTGTAAGAGTGATTATTGGGTGAATACTAGCATGCTTAGCAAGTGCTTTGATACAATCATCTCTGCTCATGTGAAAGAGCAAACACCTCTCTATCAAATGTTGAACCTATATATGATTTTAATCATCAGAAAAAATCTTAATATCAATTAACATAAAGAAAACCAATAATTTGTTAAGGTTTCTCTTAGTATAATAATAACAAGAAGCTTGCACAATGTACAAACAAAAGCAAAGATTGTAAGTATCTATGCTTTTGTTAGATAGTTGTGTATAATAATAATAATTATTTACCATTCTTATATAATCTTGTGGTTGACAATGCAAACAAGGGAGTTTTTGATGCTTATGATCATACATTTTGAGAGAGTGGTAATTGAAAAAAGTGAAGGGTTGCTTAGATATTTTTTGTATGAGATATTTGTGTTAGATGTATAATATATATACACATGTACATTCATGCAAGATAGTGAAGAAGAAGAAGAAGAGAGTGACGCTTTTATCCACAGATATCTAAGTGAAGGGCCAAAAGTGCATGAGAAATCCAAAGCAAAAGGCTGCCTCATCCTCAAGTGATAAAGACCATTTATTTATTTTGAATTTTGATGTATCTGTGAAGAATAAGATGAAAGATTTTTTGAGATGGGAAATAAAGATATTGACCTACCTCTTAATTACCCATTTATCCATTTATGTAATGTCTACTCAAATTGGCTTTTTACCATGATATAAATCCATTTACTTACATGGTCAATCTATGGTTTAGTTAATTTGTATTTTATCAATAGGGTTTTTGATATTTCATCATACTGTCAATTCACCATTGAGCTTGTTTTATTATTGAAACAAAATGTATTGTGATATATTGGAAAATTAGTTAATCAGTCTCCTAACGGATCTGTTCTAAATGACATTAGCACTCCTCCAATTTTTTCGATTTCATTGAATTAGTAGTTTAATAATTAATATTTGTTTTCTAATATAAAAATTAAGGATTTATGTATATATATTTTTTTTAATTTTTAATATATTAATTAAAAATAAAAATTATTCAGTGTATGAATTTTTGATTAAAATTTTAACTGAAAAATTTGATATATAAAAAAAAAAAGAATATACATATTTTTATAATTTATTTATATATTATAGTCTAAAATTGATCTAAACTAAGTTTTGATGCATTAAAACTTAATTTGTTTATTTAAATGAGTTAATATCAAGTTTAAATTTTTCATTTTCTTATATGAATTCAAATGATAAATGATAGAACATGATTAAAAAATATTTCACAATATTTATAAAATAAATTTAATATAATTAAAATTCTTAATATTAGAAAGAATATTAAAATCAAAATAATCGAACCATAAAATCAAAACAATCGAATCATAATGTCTGATTCTAAAATCAGTTCTTAATATTATTATGTATGAATTAACAATCATTATACATGTCAAAGGTAACCTGTAAATAGAATCAAGGAAATTCTTTAATGTTTGCAGCTAATATTCGTGAAAGTCAAAGACTCGGCCCATGATTCAGCAGTTCCTATAGACAGAACCCAATAGCCTAAATTTATATCGAATGGCCTTGGAGGTCCAATGAAAGTCAAAGACTTGGCCCATGATTCAGTAGTTCAAAGACAACAGAAAGAAGATACAATAACGGCAGAAAACAGAGAACCCTACTCCAAGAGAAAAAGCCGTTACTCACTCTGCCTTCTCCTCCTTTACAGTGCTGAGGTCTCCTCATTATCAGTTTCATGTAAGTTTTATTTTTTTATTTTATTTTGTAAATTATTTTTTCTTTATGATTGATTAGTCTAATCTTTGTTAAGATTTGAGTTTGGTTATTTTCTTTAATTTCATATATCCCGATTCTCTTTGATTTCTTTAACAACAACTAATTCCATGATTATATAATTTTTAATTTTTTTTTAATTTTTTTTTTAAGGATATTGGGTGTGTTTATTGGGATTTTGTTAATTTTTTTTTCTTGCATTTTGACTTTTTTTTAATTATTTTTTATGATTAACCTGCCATAGTGGTGTTGGTGCTGATTGTAGATTTTACTGTCGTTCTGGTTCAATGAGTTGTTCATTGACAGTTTTAGTATCACAATACCTCACTTAAAGCTTGGCCCTTAACATAACATAATGGATAAAACAGATTTGTTTAGCTAATTTGATTGGAAATTGTATGGTTTAAATTGAGTTCCGTATTGGTGAAAAATGGAAAACTATTAATTTTACATTTGAATTTAGCACCATGGAATGAAAGTGATGCATCAAGAACAATTAATAGTCTGAATTCAATCCTGAGATTCATGGAGAGTTCAGGCAGAAGGGTTCTTTTGTTGATTTGGGGTTGAGATAGAGAGCAGTAATTTATCAACACTATTAAACCATCGTCTCTTAGATGTTAGCTTTACATTTGGATCATATATATCATCTATGTATTTTACATTCTTGTTTTAGATTGCTTTTCTCTAAGCAATTCACTTTGATATAAAGGGCAATTTCGCACTCCTATAATTAGACTTTTGTATGTTAAGCTCTACCTTTTCTAATTTGTTAAAATTTTTAGCTGCCAAAACTTTCAGCCTTTTCTGGGGTTTAAGTTTTATTGTTTATTTACCATATTGTACTTTCTGTATCTATGACCACTTACAAAGACTTGCACTAACTGCTGTGACTCAACTATGAAAATAGATTTGAGATTTGTTATGCGCTTGCTCACAAGTCCTTTAGTAGCACTTGAAAGAATTAGACAAATCTATCATATGGTTATAATAGTGCTCGCTGGCTACTCTAGTTATCTTTTAATGATTTCCATTTATGATAGATTTTGCTTCTACGCACCCTATATCAACAGATTCCACATTTAACAATGTTGCTGACTGATCCAACAAATAAATTATCATTTACGCGGTGCATTAGCGATGGAGATTTGGTTATTGTCTATGAGAAACATGATACAATGAAGGCTGTCAAAGTGTGCGAGACTTTAGTGCTTCAGAACCGTTTTGGTGTATTTAAACATTCAGACTGGATTGGGAAGCCTTTTGGATCTAAAGTGTTTAGCAACAAGGGTGGATTTGTCTATTTATTAGCTCCAACACCTGAACTATGGACTCTGGTTTTAAGCCACAGGACTCAGATTCTCTATATTGCAGATATATCCTTTGTGATTACGTACTTGGAGATAGTTCCTGGTTGTGTGGTACTCGAGTCTGGCACTGGCAGTGGATCTTTAACAACATCACTTGCAAGGGCTGTGGCTCCTACAGGACATGTTTATACATTTGATTTCCATGAACAAAGGGCTACCTCTGCAAGGTAATAGAGGGAGTTTCTCCTTATATAATGTCTCTTGATTTAATATTTGTGTTTTAGTATTTATCAGAATAAATTTGTTTGTTGTGGACGTTGAGTTGGACATTTTTTTTTTAATGAAAATACTAAATTTTCAATTTTTTTTTAAAATCTAGAATTAAAATTAAGTGGGTAATTCTTCTAATTGGAATTCAAGATCTAAAGTATCTAGAGCTTAACCTGTCTATTTCAAATGATTACCGGATTGGCTGTTTATAATGTGAGAAGGCTACCTTATCTTTTCAGAGCATGAAGGAACCATTTCATATATTGAATTAATTTACTCAGAAAGGCATGCTTTTGATTAGGAAACTGGACAAATGCAGTACTTAAGAGGAGGGAGACAGCATTGTTTGGTTCTTTAGCTAATTGCAGTGAGATTGGACCTCTGTACTTCAATTGAAGCTAAGCTTCAGACCTAATTAAGCTGTTCTTCTTCTTCTTCTTCTTTTTTTTTTTTTTTTTTTGACTCTGGGTGGGTTTTCTTGTGTCAAGAAGATTCAATTACTGATGCTTAGGTTTTATTAATTATAAAAAAAAATGTTGCTAAGTCCTTCCCTTTTTTCTCTTCTTTTTAATTTTTAAATAGGGACGATTTTGAGAGGACAGGAGTAAGCAGCTTGGTCACAGTTGGAGTTAGAGACATTCAGGGTGAGGGATTTCCAGATGAATATTGTGGATTGGCTGATTCTGTATTTCTGGATCTACCCCAACCATGGCTGGCCATTCCTTCAGCTGGGAAAATGTTGAAACAAGATGGGATTTTGTGCTCCTTCTCACCATGCATTGAGCAAGTACAGCGTTCATGTGAAACTCTTCGATCAAACTTTACAGGTTAGTTGTAGCACTATCATTGATTCCTTTCCCTTTTAAATCCTGTGTCTTCTCCTCTCTCCCCCCCTACTTGGCGTTCTAAAACAGATTTATTTTTGATACAAATTTTTAGAAACCAGTTGGTTTAATTCACTTTCAGTAACAATTTATGGATTCTAATATATGCATCTTGTGCTGGCTTAGACATACGAACATTTGAGGCGCTCCTTCGGACGTACGAAGTTCGTGAAGAGAAAATGAATTGTTTGCAGGGTGATGAAGTTATTTCTCTTGGGTCGCCTCCTTACAAGAGAAGGCAGCGATCAAATGAAGGAAGTAACGTGCAGGACAAAGCACATTCTCCTGTAATAATGGCTAGACCTTGTGGTGAGGCTAGAGGTCACACCGGCTATTTGACATTCGCAAGACTCAAATGTCTATCATAAAAAGATTGCGGTCACTCATCCATTCATTTTGTAGGTTAGAAGATTTCTGAGCTCATATTTTTGTTGTCTGTGCTATGTTCATTGTGAATTCTTTTGATCAACTTGAAGCTTGGAAAGTTTTTCATTTCCTGACTTGATGTTTAGAAATGAATATCTAATGGCTGCTATTCACTCTCTTGATCACAGAAGCCAAATGGACCCTCTCTAATTTTGTAATAATTTAAACCATTGCTACACTAACATCCTAACTATAAAAATGGGTAATCTCAACAATACACATTTGTTTTCTTTTTGGATTTTTTTTTTTTTTTTTTTTTTTTTTCTTTTGGCTCTACCAACCTCTTGACAGAAACAGCAAGCAAACCCATCATTATGAAACTAAGCATTTATCACTAAATCCATATTTTCTCAGGTGTCTTGGTCCCATTTTTCATTGTCTCGCTTGCCATGCTACATGATCCATTTATTAGATATGGAGCTATGGAAATTTGACATGTAGTTGATCAAATCTCATTTTAGTTGGTCTCTTTATACCTAACGGAAAATCTGGAATTCGTTTATTTGAGATTAAGATTGAAATTTATTTTTATATATCTCTAATTTTTTTATATAAATAAGTTGAAATTCACAACCTCAATGCTCGAATGACGACTCTAATATCAACCAACAAAAATTCATTGGTCAACTATTACATAGCAACCAACCTATAATTTGTTGTATATGAACTACAAGACTTACAAGAGCCACAGGCCTTATAAAGCTATCTGCTAATTACAAAGCCATTCACGGTGCAACGTTTGAATTATACCTGAGAAATAAAGAAAGAGAAAAACTGCAGCTGTAGCTCTGTAGCTGTCAGTCTTTCTCATTTGTTTAAATTATACCTCGATAAGCATACAACATTTGCTGTGTCTCTTTTAACCCCATTTCGAAAACCACAAAAACTTCTTTATGGAAATTCTAATCTCAAATTTAACCCAACATTCAAGCTCTCTTCTTTAAAACTACTTCAACCCATCTTTTCTCATGCCTTCTCTTGTCCAAAAACCATATTTTTGAATTCTTCTTCAAGTCAATTTTTCAAGAACCCAATCTCTAATACTTCATTTCTATGTTCAAATCTTGGATTTCATAGTTTCAAGCTTAGTGTTGTCTCTGTTCCTGAAAGCAAAAGTGAGAATGAAACTAGTGATTTAGTTCAGATTATACAATTGGGGTTTATGTTTGGAATTTTGTATCTTTTGAATATCTACTTCAACATTTTTAGCAAACAGTTTCACATTTCATATTTCTTTATAATTTTATTTTCCTCTGTTTTCTTGGAAGCAAGATAGAATTTAGTTATAGCATTAAATAGAATTTCAATCAGAAGTGTTGATTAATTTTATTAATCATGTCTAAAAAATGCAAGGTATAAATCTATTGAATTTAGGAAAAGCCTTTATTTATTTATTTTCATAAATATATTTTTTATTCTATAGCATAATGGCTTTTTTAATATAATTTTTTTATGAGTTTATATGTTAATTAATGTTAAAATATAAATAGTAAAATGTATACTTATATTAAATAATTAATTTTAATTGAAAAAAAAATTAAATATGATTACAAAAAAAATGTATCATTAATTTTCGCTTAAATGTTTAATTACATTTATTTATATTTTTATAAATTTTCTACTCAATATTTCTTAATTTTTTGAAATATATTAGTTAAATTATTAAAAGATTGTATTGTATAACTTAAAATTATAAAAAAAAAAATTAATATTATATAAGAAAATTGATAGATCGTGCAACCCATTGATATAAGACTAGTAATAATGAATTGCTTGCAATACAAGGTCATAAATAAATAGATAAATAAGATGAAATATCTTATTAATTTAAATTTAAATTAAATTTAGTATCCTCTATAAAAAGTAATTACATTAAAATCAAATCTTAATTATTTTTAAAGGAACAAAAATTCATGAAAAATCTTGTTATTGCCACTCATGGTTGCTTTTTAAATTGTAGAACATACACTAATGAGTCAAAATTGGAGTGAATAAATAAAATTAAATTAAAAGTAAATTAGGGGGTGTTGGAGGAAACTTAAAAAATTAAGTTCCACTTGCGTGATTTTAAATTAATTGAGTGTTAGAAATTAATTTAAAAATCTTTTTTTTAACAGAATTTTAATTTTAAATATGATTTTAAATGTTATTTTTTAAGTTATTATTTCAAAACCCATTATTCAAAATTTACGAGGTGTTTGAGTAGATAGTCTGTTTTGAAAATAGAATTTTAAAAATATTATTTAAAAAAATATCATGTCTAATATTTTTTTTTAAATATTAAATTATCATTTTAAATTAATTACTCAAACATTTTAAAATTATTTGGCTTTTTTAAACTTTAAAATACTATTACATATCTATTATAAATAGATCCAAATACTAACAATAAAATTCATTTTGACAATTGAGTATCAAACACCCACAATAATATAATTAACATGATTGATTAATTTATCATAAGAACCTATATATAATATTAATAATTAGAACCATATTGAAAAAATTGTAACTGTTTCTTTTAACACTTAACAAAAATTAGGCTTTGTTATTAATTAGTAAATAGTAATTAATGTGTGTGAGAGAGAGTAATTCAATTAGAAGCCAACTAGGAAACACTAATGATTCAGTTACAGAAAGAAAGGTATCGGTGCTTTTGCCAATTTGACAAATGGTTTAGTCATGCCTTCGGACAAAGCTTTCCCCAGTTTTTCAACCACCTCAAGGAAATAAGGACAAAGAATATTGTTTCAATTTCCAAAAATTAACAATCAAATGCATTGTTGTTAAAACCAGACCGGACAGTCCGGTCAAATTAGAAAAATTAAGAACCGAATTAAAAATTGATTCGATCAGTTTTAAAAATCTATTTCCTAAAAATTGGTTTAAAAAATGTGAATCGGTCAAATTAAGCTGGTTTTTCTAACTCGAGCGGGTCAAAAATTTAAAAAAAAAAATTAAAATTTTTTTAGTTTTTAATTAAAAATAATAAATGTCAAATTATATTTATTTTCATCATATATATAATAAATATCAAATTATATATACATATATATGTATATCGATTTTTTTTTATTTAATCAGTTCGATCTACGTCGAACCTCTAACCCTCTATCTTTACCGGTTTTGAAAACATTGATCAAATAGCTTAATTTCCCTTAATTTAAAAAAAACAAAAACACATATAATTAATTAATAAAATTTGAATCTAAATAAAATATGTAAATATAAGCATTGATAAGTTTTAAATTTAAATTTCATTGAGAATTAAAAAAAATGTTAGTAAATATTAAATAATTTATATTATTTTTTAAAAAACAGGTATTATATGTGTGTGTATGTGTGATTAAAGAGAGATTTAATAAGAAGTTTCATAAATGAGATATCAAATTTGGTCATATAAAGAAGGTGCAAAACATCTTGATATTTGTTTGGAGAGGGAAAAGATTCAATTTGAAGCATATGCTATATGCAAATGTTGAATGTTGGTGTTGTAGAATTTTTTGGTCTAATCACTTTCTTAAAGTTCAATTTTGTCTCGATTTGAGGCTTGTCTATCAAATTAATATTAATTTTGTTAATAAAATTGATAAAGTAAAATTAGAGGACTCATTTAATATTTTTTTAATAATAAAAATATTAAAATTTTAAAATTTATATTTTAAAATAATAAAGAGTATTACAATTTAAAAACTTAAATTTTATTTAAAAAAAAAAACTCATATCTAGGTTTCTTTTTGGGTTTATATGATTAAGCAAAAAGAAAAAAAAAATTTAATGGGTGTTTGACAAAAAAAAATTTATGTAATTATTAGGTTTTTTATTATCAACAATTGTATTAAATCTATTTGATTAATGATAGCTGCTAATTGTTAGCTAACTATTAGGTAATCAAGCAATTATTGTTTGTAAAAATTACAATTTGAAGTTTTTTTAAAAAATTCATATTTATTTAAATAAAAAACTAAATTATCTTTTTAAAATAATATTTAAATAAAATAATAAATACTAATATTTATCCTTAATAATATTAAACATATTAATAGCTAACAGTTAATAATAATTTTATCTTTACAATAAGTAACAACTACTCGCTATCATCTACCCACCACCAATTAACAATTAACAATTAACAGTTGTTACAAGCAGTTAAATTAAATGGGAACTTATTTTCATTGGCGTTACTCTGCTCGTCAGCATCGTCTTGTTGGAGGACTTTGGAGATCTTATAATCGTTAGAGGTGGTGCTTTGTTCTTTCATGGATTCAGAGTTAGAAGCAAGTCTAATGGTGATTGAATACGCCGTTTTGATCTTTGCTGCTTTTTCTTTTTCTTTTTATTCTTTTAGCCATTATAGGGAGTAATCTAAGATAATAAAGTTCGTGTTTTCCACTCGCTTGATTCAGGTAAGAGGGATTTTATTTGTGAATTCAAAAATAATTTTAATTTGAAAAAGAGATGATTGAATTACTGTATATTATTTTTTAAAAAAAATATATAAACTCATATCTGGGTTTCATAGATCTGGATTATTTTCTTAAAATAAAAAAATTTAAGTTTTAAATTTTAATATTTTTATTATTTAAAAAATATATTTTTCTAAAATTTAAATGGATTTTATTATTAAAAAAATGAAGTGGGCTCATAATTTTATTTTACCAATTTCATTAATAGAGTTAATATTAATTTGATAGACAGATCCTAAATTGAGCTAAAATTAAATTTTAAAGGGGTAATTGGAAAAAAAAAAATACACCACCTACATTGAACATTTGCTTATAGTACAGACCCTAAATTATATCTTTTCCCAAGTAATTTTAGTCTTTTTTGGTCTAACTATTAATAATTTTGCAATAAGAACTCAAAATTTGACCAAAATTCAGCAACCCATTGCTTTGACTCTCCTCACTAATTTAGTAATAAAATAGCAATTAAAGCAAGAGTTATTAATACAAATTAATAATTTTAATTTCCCCCAAGATTTGTTCCAAACCAATTAGGTGGCTAGTTTGGCAAGTGCATATAGACTTACCATAACAATGGTATTAAACTATGCCCAAATTTGAACAAAACCATAGTAAATATGTTATCCCCTCCTTGTGACCTCACTACAAAATCAGGCTGACATCTTCACCATATCATCATCTCTAGTGTTTGTAATTATCTTGCATGCGATAACCATCAAATATAAATTTTATCTATAATGGTGTGTGTATATATATAAACACTTCATCATTAAATTATTAATCGATAAAAAATATAATATATAAATAAAAACTAACGTATATGTTTCACATATGATATATATTCTTCACTTAGACTTAGAATTTTCCTAAAATACAGGGGTTTATAACAATCTAATGATTATAGGGTCATTTTATTATTTTTTCCCTGAGTGATACGAAAAAATGGAAGTTCAATCGCCATTAACAAGAAGCAATATTAACCCTTGCCCTATAGTATCATCAAGGGCTAAAATTTTGCCAAATGTGCATCATTAATTTATGCCATTTCACTCGTAGAAATTAACCCTTGTAATATATTATTTATTCCCCAATTAAACAATAAACCACACTTTCTTTCTTGAGCTCCTTTCTCTCTCTCTCTCTCTCTCTCTCTCTCTCTCTCTCTCTATTTGCATGGAGCTTGAAAGAAAGTTGAGAGATGAATTTCCTTACCTTTCCAGCCTTCTTTCTGAACATCCTTTGAAAACAGCAAATAGGTTTTCTCAAGAAGTTGATCCTCTTTCTTCCAAAGGTTCGTTGTTTGAAAATCTTGATCATGATCTTGGCCTACCCATTAATGGAGATTATGGGTCATCATCAATTTTCAAGAATTCTCACAATCTTGATCATTTTTCCATTGAAGGGTCTTCCAAGAATCCATTCCTTGAAAATTCAGGGACATGCATTGATCCTATTGGTTTCTCCTTAATCTCTAGTACTAATTATTATGATCTTAATTCTTTTATATCTTCAGCTTTGTTGCCATTACAGGAAAGAGTACCTTTTTGTGAGGATTACTCTCAAAAGATTGAAGATCAAAACCAAAACTCTCCAAATTTTCAAGAAATTGGATCAATTATGTGCCCTAATTACAACCAGGTAGTAGATGATCAAGTCTCATGCACAACAGTTGATAATAATAATAATAAAAATAAAAAAAATGGGTTTAACAAGAAAGTTGATAATCATAATCAGAAGGATAAAAAGTTTCATCATCATCAGATTAAGAAAGGGGGCAAATCTCATAAGAAATCTCACTTGATCAAAGGCCAATGGACTCCTCAAGAAGACAGGTATTTATTAATTAATGCCATTTTAATTTCTATTATTTATTCCTCTTGATAATTAGGGTTTCAAGCGTTATGTTTTATTAATTTGAGTTTATATATGTAAGAAATTTTGAAGTGAGAGATAATCTTGTGAATATATATATATATATATATACAAAGAGTGTTAGTGCAGCTGGTGAAAGAGCATGGAATAAAGAAATGGTCTCAGATTGCTAAGATGCTGCAAGGAAGAGTTGGGAAACAGTGTAGAGAAAGATGGTACAACCATTTGAGGCCAGATATCAAGGTTTTTTTTTTCTTCCTCTTCTTCCTTTTCCCTTTAGATATTTATAAATCTCGAATTTAAACCCTTTATTCAATAAAATTACACATCCCATTAAACATTTTAGATTTGCAGTAGTAATTTATTGATAATATATATAACAAGTTACTGTAATTTGTTAGAATACATAATTTGTTGAATTGACAAATGGTGTTAAATGAATGGAGATTATTACATTTGATATCTGTCATAATCACTTGAATTTGTGGACTCATTTAGAAAAGCATATGAGAAATACGAACACTTGCCTTTTTATTTGTTTGTCTTTACCAAATTTGACATGCATAGTGACGAGTGCCAGTTGGACTAAGATTATGTCAAAATGGATTTTTTTTTCAGAATTTCGGGTAATTAAATTGTTCTTATAAAAGCGAGATAATGATAATTAATATTAAAAGAAAAAAAAAATTTTAAAACATCACATTTAATTTTTTATGAGTCACGCACGTAATTATATATAAGAAAATTCGAATATGATACATTTTCTAAAAAGTATAAACTTCTTACTACTTAAAGTAAACTTTAAACGATAAAATAAATTATATTTGAAAAAATATAAATTATTATAATTAAAATGCTAAATTTCACTTTAATTAGAAAATCTTTCTATTTCCATTTAATTCTCTATTATCATCTTAATTTTATCATTTTCATTTTATATGAACTAATTATAGTCAAAAGTCAAAACACTACTCACTAATCCTTAATTGAATAATTTTATATAATTATTTAAAAAATAAATTTAAAATAAGTTTTCTTTAAGTTAAATTATTGTCGTTCTTATTATATTTTTAAGATGAATCAAATATGTTGGAACTTGCAGAAAGATGCATGGAGTGAAGAAGAAGATGAAATGCTAATTGAAGTTCATAAAGAAATAGGAAACAGATGGGCTGAAATAGCCAAGAGATTACCAGGAAGAACAGAAAACACTATAAAGAATCATTGGAATGCAACAAAGAGAAGGAAATTTTCAAGGCTAAATAAAGTAAAAGACTTGAATTCGAAACCTTCCCTTTTACAGAGCTACATTAAGACATTAACTTCGTCATCAAGTAATATGCAGGATGGAGAAACCGAAACCAATCAACACAACAAAGAGAATTCAATTTCCTCTGCAATTGGCAATTATAATTATGATCATATTAGCTTGTTTAATGATCATAATAATTATGGTTTTGTGCCATTGCTTGATGAAATGGGATTTGCTTCTGTGGTTGATGAGAGCCTAATAATGGAGTATGAGATGTCATTGGAATTGGATAGATTGATGAAGGGAAGTCAAGATCAAGTCATGAAGGAGATGGATTTATTAGAGATGATAACACAAAGAAGCCATTAATTAAGTTTAATGGGGCTAAAAATTGTTGGTTTCAAAGTGGAAATTAAAATAGGGATCCATATATATAAACTGGTGGGTTTTATTTAATTATTTCAATTTCAAGGAGACTTTCTTTATTTGTTTTCTTTTTTGTGGTTTTTGTGGCATATCTTCTGTTTTAATTATTCTATAAGAAATTTTTTTTGGACTCAATTATTTTGTCTCCTGGTAATCTCTTATTGGACTAAATATATATATAATTAAGGGTTTTTATTATGTAATTAACAACATTTAATGGAATAATAGCAACAATTAAGCACATAGTAGGGCTTCAAATAAGCCATTCCAAAATCAAATTTTGACATGTTTAAATTTATTGTTATATATAATAATAATTATTTTAAAAATGAAACTCAAAAGTTGGTGAAATTATATGGACTGCCAGGCTACCAGCTCCATGTCCTGAAGTGAAGAAATTTCTTGCCTACATTTATGGGCATTGGGCAGTTATTTTTCTTTCCCCCTCTATAAACTTTATAAATTTTTATAATATGGTATATGAATAATATTTTTATATAATATAATATTAATTTTTTAATTTTTAAATTAATATTGAGAGAGGTTGTAAAAATTTATTAGAAGGGCAATTCGATAATTTAAGAAGAATGTAGATTATTTAGTAATATTTTTTGTTGGATCATTTTAATTACAAAAATTTGAATAAGTTATTATGGTAAAATTTTATGGTAAAGTTTTCTATTTATATATTTGATAATATTTATTTTGATAGTCTAACACTGTTCACTCAAGTGATAACTAATATTGTTTAGTCGTCATTTGACGATTCAAGTATTCTAATAGTTTTATGGGTTACCAACCCATAAGTTATCTAGTTTTTAATCTAATAGTTTAATGGATTATCAGCTCATTCATTATTTTATATTCTTGTAATAGTCTGATGGGTTACCAACCACTCGTTATTATGTATTATTTTGATAGTTTGATAGGTTACCAGTCCATTCGTCATTATATATTCTTCTAATAGTTTGATGAATTATCAACCCCCTCGTCATTTTATATTTTTGTAGTTTATATTCTCCTGATAATTTAATGGGATACCAGCTCACTCAGAATCTTATAGTTTAATGGGTTACCAGCCCACTCATCATTTTATATTCTTGTAATAGTTTAATAGGTTATCAACCCACTCGTTATTATGTATTATTTTAGTAGTTTGATGGGTTACCAGTTCACTCGTCATTATGTATTCTTCTAGCAGTTTGATGGATTACCAACCCACTCATTATTTTGTATTTTTCTAGTTTATATTCTCCTGATGATTTGATAGGATATCAACTCACTCACAATTTTGGGATACCAGCTCACTCATAATCTTAATAATTCTGGCTATAATCTAATAAGTTAAAATAGAAATCCGCTCTGATACTGTGAAGAAATTTATTAAAGGAATAATTGGGTAATTTGAAGAGAATATAGGTTATTTAGTAATATTTTTTACTATATCACATTAACCACAAAAATTTAAATCAAATCATTATAATAAAATTATCTATTTATATATATAATGATATTTATTTTGATTATATAATAATGTTTGATATCTTAACATAGAGGTGAATTGAAATTAAAATCTATGCTAAAATGAAATGTATATGTATTTATTTTTTAATTCTTCATATATCCACTAAATTGAAATAACATAATATTTTTTTTAGGAAGAAATAATATAATAGTTAAATTATAATAACTCTCATTTTAATAATTTTTATTAAATTAATAACAATTTTTATTATTTAAAAATTTTAACTTGAGATCTTTCACACCTGATTGATTCAAATCGAATATGTGTTAGATGTCAAGTTAAATTTATAAGTATATTAAATATTATCTATTTAAATAATAAAGATTGTGATAAATTTGAAATATTATTTATCACTTAAATTTTTTTTTCACTAAAAATTGCTAACATGACAAGTTGGTAAAGAGAAACAAAACAATGTTTGTAGAAAGCAATTTTAGTAAAAACTTTTTTTTTTTAAGAGATATTAGATACCATATAAAAATTACATGTATAATGTCAAATTTTACTACAAAATCATAATTTGGGTTATCATTTCGCTCCCACCATATATATATACAATAAATATTTTTTTCACTAGTATTTTTATTTGACCAATTCTAATTTTTTCATTTAAATATGCAAAATATTTTAAAAAAATAAAAATTTAGAATAAAAATAATTAAAAATAAAAAATTCGATTTTAGTTTTACATAATAATAATAATAATAATAATAATAATATTATTATAAGAGATTGTAAGAAAAAGATAAATCTTAAGTTTTAATAATGATATATATATTATTAATTTAAAGTGTTGATATATGAAATATTAAAAAAAATAAAAGAAAATTTAATATTTATTTTTATATTTTAAAAAAAATAAAAGACTATCTATCTAATTAGTAAAATTTAATAAACTTGAATCAAGATTATTAAATATTAAGTCGAGATATTAATAAAAATAAAAAATTACTCTTCTTTTATGTTAGAATTAATGTTAAAAAGAAAATGACAATAATAATTAATTTTAGTATAATAAAATATTAATTTATACAAAGAGGAGGAACAAATTTTTTTAAAAAAATTTATAAGTAATTTTTTATAATTATTCTAGAGGATGTATATAATTGATAATTAAATAATGCTTAAAAGACAAAGTATAATCATTATTTTTTTTGAAGTATTGAGATATAAACAATACAAAGTGATCAAATCAAATAAATTACATTAAAAAAATATTCATCCAATAAAATTATTACTAATCTAAATGGAAGTCTAAGTTTCTTCTGTATTCATTATCTTATCTACTAATATTATGGTTGGCCTTATTATTGTTACCATTATTATGATTGTTGCTATTATCATTAACCTAACTTTATTTGTATCGATTTAAACTTTAAATTTTACTCTCTTTCCATTTCATTTTTTCGGATCCGCCACTATCTCAATACTCAGCTCTACTTTTGTTAACTCCAATTATCCTAAAGTATAAGTCACTATTTAGAATTAGTGGTGTTTTGTAAAATTTTTAGTTTCATTATTAATTTTTTAGTTTTCAACAGCTATTATTTATAAAAGATTTAATTTAAATTTTTTTTTAAATAAATCATATTAATTTAAATAAAAAAAATTAAATTATCTTATTTAATATTTAAATAAAATATTAATATTAATATTTATTCTTAATAATCATTAAATATATTAACAATAATAACTAATAATAATTTTCAAACACTTAATAATAATCAGTTAACAGTTATTAAGAATCAACTATTATCTACTAACTAACAACTATTAAAAATAACTAATATCTATTACAATCACGTAAATCAAACGGTACTAAATTATTATAAAAATTTAATTTAATTAAATCTTATTTATTTTATTTTATTTTATTTTATTATTTAATTCAATTTAATTCATAATAAAAAATTTTGTTTAAAACAAATTTTAAAATAATAAAATTTATTTTAATTTTATTATTTAAAATAATTGAAAATTAAAAAATATATATATAATTATTTTCTCATGTTGCCCTCATATAAAAAGTTATGTTTAATTTAAAAAAGAATATTTTAGGTTTTCAATAGTGAATTTCATTAAATGAATTGAATTGTTACAAAATCTTTTTAATTTAATATAATTTTATTTCTTTTAAAATAATTCATTTTTTATTTTTATTTTTTGCTAAAAAAAATTTAAATTTTATTAGTTATATATTTTCAAAGACGATTCAATTCTTGTAAATTTTGCATTTTCAGAAGGTGGTAAAATATATTGTTGCTAAAAGCACCATTGAGTGGAGTTCTATCTTCTTTTAGTATTCATCTACTGGTATGATCTTTTCATAACTAACATAGAATGTGTAATTTTATTTTAAAGGTTAGTGCAAGTGAAAGCTCAAAGGAGATCGTTTCTATCAATTCCCTTAGTAATGACCTATATAAATCCAAAAAAAAAATATCGAAAGTTTCACTTCATACACTGTTAAAATTGATCAAACCTTCTTGTTCCATGTTTAATTTAATCTTTGGTTTAGTTAGATCATCTTTCCCGCAAGGAAGTTCTCTTTGTTTTGTTAGAAAAACATAAAAGCACCATTGCGCCTTGCCCAAGCTAAAAGCCATTGAGCCTCAGTCTCACCAACTAAAAAAACAATTTTTTATTCAGCGTTTGTACAATTTCTATCAACGTTAGCATGCGAGGAGGTTCTGCAAATTCCCATATAGTCAAGTCAAATTTAACATCTTCTGTGAACTGTGAAGTGATTATTAAATTGGCAACTGACGTAACATTAACTAATGCTGGCGACAGCATTACACAGCAAATACATCAAATAATCCATTATCTTACATTTCAATTTCATCCTCGTGATACATACACTTAAATATTTTTCCCTTCTTTTTTTTTTTTTTGGCCTTTTCTAACAAAAACAACAAAAGGAATCAGTGAGCAAAAGGATATCCCTGGCTTAGTTCTAACACCCCTTCAAACTAGGATGACTTCCACCAAAAATCAACTACCCACCTTTCATTCCCCTTTGTTACACTTGCTACTTCCAACTACAACCCAAAGAAACAAGGGGGCATCGAACTACTTAAAACAAGAAATCCAAAAAAGAAAAGAGAGGAACAGATGGCACCTCAGATACGCCATGGAGTAATGATCTATGAAGAACGATGGGAATCTCCATCTACTCGATACATGCCCTCACCATCTGGAAGTGTCGTGCCATCTTCATCAGCTGGAATCATGCCTTCCTCTTCTTCTTCCCCAAAATGAGCACGGGAACCATCATTATATCTTTTGTCCTTGTGTCCACTTCCTTGTTCTGTCATTGCCTTGTGGAAACTGCTGCCACCATAAGGGGATCTTGACCTCTCCTGCTGGTTTCGTGGTGGTGGGGATGCTCGACTTCTTTCTATCATTGCCTGGTGAAAACTCCGGGCTGGAGACAGCTCACAAGTTGATGCCTTGTGGAAACTGCTGCTACCACCATAAGGGGATTTCGACCTCTCCCGCTGGTTTTGAGGTGGTGGGGATGCCCTTGTTCTTTCCATCATTGCCTGGTGAAAACTTCGCACTGGGGACCGTGTAGCCAGAGCCCTGTCATACCTATTAGGACTTCGACTACGACTACGATCACGGTTCGAGTTTTTACTATGCTCACCCCAGCCCGACCCCTTATCAGGGCTTCGACTGCGACTACGGCCTTTATCATAGCCATCATTGTACCCTCGATCATATCTGTCCATACATGGCAAAAAGCATAGCCTACAGTTAATTAACATTAAGAATCGAAGTAGACAAGTAATAGATAGGTGACATGACCTGTTCAATAACCACATTTTCCCCTCCAAAAAGGAAATTCTGAGTTCAAATCCCTTCCCCCAAGTTATCAAAAGTAAAAAAGAAATCACTATTCCATTTTCACGATTCAAATTCAACAATAAAAGATCAAGGAAAATAATTTTGATGACAAGAAGAGAGGTTGAAAAAAAAAACACAATTAAAAGCCAGATTATACACAATTTAAAAGGCCAAAACAAGGAAAATCAGACTAACATCATAAAAAGCATATGGTGGTGCTACTGCAAAAATCAATAATCACCATCACTGGTAACTAAATAATAAGCTCCACACAATAAACCATTTCAATCAAACCCCACATTTCAGACCAAATAATAAAATCAATGCACTTTCTAAGGCAGTAAGAAAACTAAAAGGCAGATCAATAAAATCAGCACATGTACCTGTCTCGTGTCTCATTGTCATACCCACGGCCTCCACCTTTCTCTGGCCTGCCAGAAGAGGAATTAGACATTCCCCAACTACCTCTTCCTCCATCCCTTCCACCATAACCAAAATCAATCCGCCCACCACGGCCCCCATCACGTCCACCACCAGGACCAGAGGCCCAACGTCTAGGCCTGCCCATCCCACCACCACGAGAAGCCATATCACGAATTTCTGGAGGGACTCGCTGGCTTGCCCCTTCAAGGACTTTAATGAGATCTGAAGCATACTTAGCATCCTGGTCACCAAAAAATGTATAAGCAATTCCAGTAGCACCTGCCCTCCCAGTCCTCCCAATCCTATGAACATAATCCTCCACTCCAGTAGGGAAATCATAGTTGATAACCACCCTGTTACAAATTAACTACCAATTATTTCCACGACTCGTTTATCTTTCACCACAGCAAAATAACAAAACAAAATAGCAAAATGAAAATAAGGAAACGGATATTGAAACAATGTAGCCAACAAGTTATCAGAAGAAAAGGGAAGAACCAATCATGAGAGAAGTTCAAAAATGTGCTTCATCATCCTTACAGTAGCTTCCCCTAATTCTCACTTGGTTACAGGTTAGCAATGCAAATGAAGATGCATTTTCTCATGTTCACTTCTTTTTCTTTTTTTTCCCAGTAAAGCCAAGTTATCCAAACAATTTTCATATGGAAATTTTATCTAAGCTTTATATCAATTTATCATTCAAGCAAACACACATTACATAGACATAGACTGTGAAGTGATAAATTAATCTTAACGATGCCAACTTTCTAGCCAAGCTATAGCAGGGCGACCAACCTGATGTCTTTAATGTCCAGTCCTCGAGCAGCAACATCAGTGGCAACAAGCACTGGAGACCTCCCTGTACGGAACTGATTCAGAACATAATCCCTCTCACCCTGAGACTTGTCTCCATGAATAGCAGCAGCTCCAAATTGCCGGGTAAGATTACGAGCAAGTTGATCACACATCTTTTTAGTTGAACAAAAAATAATAATCTTTGATCCAGGTTCTTGAGACCATAATATCTGCTCCAACCTTCTGTGTTTCCCCATAGGTGCCAATACTTCAACATACTACAAGACAACAAGAATTCGATAATTAAAATATTTAACCACTGTCAATTAACTCCAGAAAAATGTAGGTAAACATGGAACAAGGCAGAAAAATATTTCAACCTACAGCAGAAATGTCTAGAATAACAATAATACACACCTGTGTGATCGACTTGTTTGCCACAAGCTCATCAACATTGCCAATATTAACTTGAACAGGATTGACCAGTAGATCCGCTGCAATTTTCCGAACTTCCCTTGGCCAAGTTGCTGTGTACATGAGGGTCTGGCGCCGAGCAGGAACTTCCTTTACAATCTTCCGTATCTGGGGCTCAAAACCCATATCCAACATGCGATCAGCCTCATCTAGTACGAGGTAAGAAACTTGGCTAAGGCTAACTCTCCTCATCTCCAGAATGTCATTCAAACGGCCAGGAGTAGCAACCACAATATCTGCTCCTCTGTCTAGTTCTTTCAACTGGAGACCCTTTGGTGCTCCACCATACAAACACTACAGCACAACATATCATAACAAATATCAATAGCATGTTGAAAAGGATATTAATAAAAATATTTAATCTTTGTTGGTAACAGTCGGAAATATCTGAAGTATAAGATCAAAGTGTTATCAATTATAGAATAACTGGAAAGCTAGTGCATGGGTGCTCTAAATTCCTATATGATGAATTGTCACCTGATGTCTGTGGAAATTGCTTCAGTTCAAGGCCTTGTTGCTAAGTGAGGAAGGGCAATGTGAATTTTCTTGGAAAGCTCATTAAAACAAATGCCATTTCAGTAAAAATACTGAGGCATAAAAAGTAGATAAGCCTTATCAGGCTCTAATGCCTAATCAAATTATACTTTAAGGAAGATAACAGGAAACATCAAGAGAACATGTACAAGAAAAAATGTATTCATTCCATTGTATATGTTTTTGTGCGTGTTCATAGAAGCCACGTCAACTATAACAAAATGTCTTTATGAGGGGAGATGTTTGTGACACAAATATGCTAAGAAAACATTCTAAATAGCCTTGAGCAACATACCGTGCAAGAAATTCTTGACGACTTCCCAAACTTCACAGCTTCATCCTGTATCTGTGTTGCCAACTCTCGCGTTGGTGACAATACCAATACAGTAGGACCCAACTGAGAATCATTACGACAGCGCTTGAGATGAATAAACCCAGGAATTAAGTAGCCTAAGGTCTTGCCTGAGCCAGTTTTTGCAATGGCCACTATATCTCTGCTCTGCAAAGCAATTGGCCACGATTGTGCTTGAATTGGAGTTGGGGCAGAGAAACCTGCATTATGTACCTGGAAAAAGCAAAAATCCAGCAACTCCCATAAGCCAAAATACTGGCTTCAAGTTTTCTGATTGATTTTCTTTTGGGCTTATAGAGGAGTGGCTAATGGCAGAAGAAGCATCATCCCCCATATGCAGTCGGCAAATGCTTGCTAATGCAAGCTGGAGCAGGAGGAGGCCTCTTCTTCCGTTTGGACCAAGTGGCAGACTAAATTATCACCAACGGCAGTCCCAGCCATGAACTTCGGATAGCCCTTCTCAAAAATAGTTGACGGTAAAAGGGCGCTCCAAAATATATGCAAGGCCCCCAAAGAGAGGGCAGCACAGCGTACGACATTGGCTCCTCCCAGGAGCAAATATCGCACCTGCGACAAAAGTACAGATGGCAAAAGTATTAACGGATCTGAAACTCAATAATAGACCTCCAGCAATTACAGAACTTTGCACAAAAAAACACAAGTTCATAGTTTTGCTAACTTAGAAGAACTCTTGCCCGCTAGAATTGCATTAAAAATAAAGAAAAGCAGAAGTCAATACCTCTCTCAGAATCTCAGAAGGGAACCCAGTAGATTCAAATGACATAAGAGGTGGCAGAACATCATCTCCCTAAAATCATGGTTTTAAGAAAATAAGCATCCAAATAACAGTTATAAGTCCACCAGAGAACTAACGGAGATAGATTACAATGTATAAATTACAATGTAATAACCAAAAATATGAATATAGATCTAACCATCAGTCAACAAACTACTAGGGTAACTTGCAAGAAATAGTTACAATTATTTCTCTAATTAGATAACTTTTTATGCCCCCATAAAACAAAATAAGTTAGGAAACTAGGAAGTAAGGGGGAAAAGTTGGGAGACAGATACATAGATTTCAGCTTATAAAAGGACCAGGGGGAAAAGGAGGGAGACAGATACATAGATTTCAGCTTATAAAAGGACCATTATATGAACACTGTTTCACAAACCATTATTGACATATGTACATATCAGATAATAAGTCATAAAATATCAGAGCATTGGCATAATGTTCCAAGCAAAAGTGTCTGGTATACTAGCACAGGAATCAGATTTTATAGGCTTGGCCATTCAAAATTTATCAGAAGGAAAGTGCCATATGAGTGAAGCTTTTAATAAAATGAACAGTTACACCCAAACAAATACTTGGCATGGAACATCTACTTTTGGAATAGTGAAGAGTTTTAGCTAATGCTTCTAGTGAGGGCTTCCTAAATTCCTCTGTTGAAAATGAAGTTGTGTTTGGATAGCACACCCTTGTTTCCCTTTTAGTGAATTCTTTTCTAATCAAATTAAAAATGACATATAGGCTCATAATTCATTCCACATATATGTACAAGTAGAACTGCTAAATGCATGTAACATATGATTTTTGTAAGAAACACAAAAATAAAAATTATGCAAAAAGTTATACAACTCACAGTAACTGAAATTTCATGCCGACGACGATAAGCCTCTGCAGACAAGCTGCTTCCACCAGCTGATGGTCCATGTCCTCTAGCAGAGGATTCATCAGGCCCACTAGCTGAGCCGCTTGGAACATTTTGAGATTGTACAAGTCCACCTCTTGCACTCTATAGCAAAATTATAAGTCCATGTAAGTGCACATGTAATAATCACAATACCACTGTAATTATCAGACGGTCAAGTAACAGGTTCAAAGACAAAATGAAACAGAAGACATACCTGAGTACCCTTTGCATCAGGTTTTGATCCACCATTGTTGCCTTTGCCATACCTATCACCTTCTTTAACAGGACTATAGCCACGACGAGAAGATTGCTGAACTTGCACTGAAGAACTTATAGGCATTGAAGAAGACTTAGATGGATGAGCTGAGGCTGAAGAAGGCCTCTCATATTGGGTGACATTAGTCTCTGGATTCCAAAAATAAAGGTACCCAGTTTTACCATCAACTAGGCCTCTCCATGGTTTGGGTAGGGTAGGGTCTTCTGGTGCATATCGTGGACCAGCAAACGAAGCAGTTGCAATTGCAGCCATTGCAGAGGAATTCACCAACACAAACCTATAATTGGAAAATTACACAACAATTTAAAGGGAGTAAAAATTAAAACCAGTATAAGATCATGAGAGAACATGATAAAAAATCACAAATCAACTAAAAATGATAACAAGCAGAAATCAAAACGAATCCAATCAATTAAGATATATGAAACAGACCTAAATTTAACAAATTTTCTAGATCTTACAGAAATCGCACAAGATATTACAGAAATAAAAGGCAAACATGAAAACAAATTTTCTTTCTATTTTTCCTGCCGTTTTCTTAGCAACCCAACAAAGCATAAAACCCTAGATTCCACTCCGTTGGATCATGAAAAAGAAATTAAATAAGATCTAAAACTTTTTCTCAGAGAGATCGTACCTGAAAGTATAGTATAGAGAAATTGTGGAGAGGAAGAAATGGAATCGAGAGAAATGCGTTGCTTCTCTATCCCTCGCAAAGAGAAAGGTAGGTTTCTGGAGGGTAGAGAAGCGTGTAGAGAGAAAGTGGGAAGAAAAAATTGATATTTATAATTCAGAGCAAGGGGCTGGTGGCCGTATAGAACCGTGTCTTTTGTTTTTGTGGTTTAGCTGTCATTTGACTATGGTTTGCTCTTTGTACTCTGTACAAGTAAAATACTTGGCTGACCTAAGCCCATGCAATACTAGTCCGATCTAAAAACTGCTTCGAGCCCGAATTGGTCCAAATCCACACTTAAGTTTTTCCTGTCCAAGTCGGACCGGGCTAGTAGATTGGGCTTGAGTTCGATAAGAAATGTAACTTAAACTCGAGTTTCTTTAGATTAAAGGGAATATTACAAAAATACACAGTTTTTTTATTTTTTTTTTTCAATTTTACGGTTATTTTTTTTATTTTTTTTATATATATGTTTGATATATATGTAGTATATTTTTGATATATGTTTAATATATATAATATTTTTTAAAAAATATTTTCTAACAGTAAAAATAAAATTTTTTTTATTTTTTTTTTATATTTTTGAAAAAAACTCTAGGTTAAATATAGGGGGAATTTTACAAAAATACCAGAAAATGAAGAAAAAATTTTATTTTTACCATTGTAAAAAAGTTTTTTCAAAAATATGCTTTTCTAATTAAAATATTACAATTTTATGGATTTTATGGAGCATGCACATGTATCTTTTAACAAATCACGTACACGGGAAATAGCTCTGTCATTCTTTATGCTAGACATGTGTAGCAAGATGAAGGTAAACTAGGAAAAGTTATTGAAATGGACAGGGAATAGATTTTGCTGCTCTAGACTAGACCCTCTCACTACCCTCTAACTCCTGCAATTTTAATTTATCAATGACTCATTTATTGCTGTTAATTATTGATTTTTTTTTTTTCACTAAAATCTTTTGTAGAATAAATCTTTTGTAGAAGAAATATATTAAAAATTAATACTAAAATCAACTAAATAAACAGTAAAATCAATTAAATATATATCAAAAAAAATAAAAAAAAAATATATCAAAAATTAACATAAAAATCAATTAAACATATACTAGAAAAATAAAAAACAAAAATTAAAAAAAATATTATTACCACATTTTTTCTATAATTCTTTACAGCCAAGAAATTTCCGAGAAACTTACATAAGGTCATTTCCAATGCCACTGCAAAATAGTGTTTTACGGCATTTTATAGTGAAATGATTGTTTTAATCGAACTCCATTTTATTACTGTAAAATAGTGTAACGACAATAAAATACTAAATTTGATTTTTTACTTTTCAAAAATGCCATTTTTTTAATTTTTTATTTAATTTTTATATATAAAAAATTTATAATTAAAACCAAAATTTTACAAATAAATTCATTATTTTTTTGACTTTTATTATTTAGTTTTTAATTTATACAAATAATTAATTTTAAAAATTTTAATTTATAAAAAAGCCCCATTATATTTAAATTGTAATTTTATATAAAAAAAAATTCAAATATATGTATTAATTCTTATATAATTTTAATTATAAATATAATGTAAGTATTTTTAATAATTTTTGTTCATGTAATTTTATTTTAAATAATATATTAATAGTAAATGAGCCATTTAATTAATAAATTATTATAATTTAATTTTTATTTTATTATTTTACTAAATTAATAATTAGATTTTTTTAATAAATATGTAAAATATATTTATTTATGAGTAATTAGTGAAATATTATAAAATAGTGGAGAATTATAATAAATTGTATAAAATAGATAAAAAAATATAAAAAATATATTTTTTATATAAAAAATGGTGTTAGAAATGGAATTATACTTGAAAATTAAATTTCTATTTGATGTAATATAATTACAAAATAATATAAAATTTTTTGAATTGGAGATGGTATACAAACCCAACTACACCAACACTGAACTCACCGTATTATATATCATTCAGTGTATATTTGCTTAATTGAAAGATTCAAACATTAAAAGTCACACTGGCACAAATAATTAAATAAAAACCATGACAAGTGGATAAATTAATTAAAAATAAAACAAGAGTATATCAAACCATGACATCATAATTTTTAGCATTTAAAATCTAACTCGAGTAAAAGTGTTGGGTATATTAAATAATCCTAATATATATTTTAATATAAATTTTAATAGATAATGGACCTTTATAGTGGGTTTAATGGGCAGCTGGTTTAACCCTAATGTAAACCTATATATATGCTAACTGGGAGCAGCATACTAGGTATTTCAAATTAGATACCTACATTTGTATTATTTTGAATTTTCAAATCTCCCTTTAGTGATTAAGATAAGCACTTGATAATATTTTGATACTTACAGTTGTTAATATATCATTTCACATTTGATAATATATCATTTTGGGCGAATTATCTTATTACACATTTGATAAGATAATTTATCTCTATTTGGATGTTCTGTCCTGAGCGGTTGTATCATTCCATACTTGATGATACAGTTTAACTAGATTTGAACTTGACAGCTGTAACATTCCACATAAAAATATGAAATGATTTTTTTGAAAAGAAACTGTTTAGGTTTTGTTCTTATAAAAAAAGTTGACATTTATACTTATTGGTTTTGACATTGATGCATATTATTATTGACATTAATGTATTGTTAGTATTGATGCTTAATTGACATTAATATATCATTATTTTCAGTTATTGTGGTATTGTGCTAAGTTATTTTGGATGAACTAGACACTTTAAAAAGTTATACAAATGATTGAATTCATATGAAATTCATATTTGTTAACTTATAGAAAATGACGAAAATAAAGGAGCAGAGCTGAACTGGACTTCTGATGAGGATGATCTACTTGATGAATAATTCTTCTATAGCTCTGGACTGTGAGGGACTATTATATTTTCTTTTAATTGAATAAATAGTTCACTTGCAAGTGAAAATGCCCATTTTGATTGAGTTTAGTTAATTTCTAAAACTCTATGTTGGTATACTTATTATTCAAATATATTTAATTTATTTCCATCAATTTAGTTTGTTTCTAAAATTGATAGCGTGTTTAAAAAATTCATATTTTGAGTAATGAATCTTTTTGTGATGTAATGACTCAATATTTTGTTTGAACATTATATTATCTATCTATTGAAAAGTGTTATATGTAGAACATAGGAGGAGATTGTTGGGTATATTAAATAACCCTAATATATGTTTTAATATAAGTCCTAATAGATAATTGACCTTTGTAGTGGGCCTAATGGGCTGGGCAAAGAGCCCATTAACTGTTTTAACTCTAGTGTAAACCTATATATATGCTAACTAGGGGCAGCATCCTAGGTATTCTAAATTAAATACCAAAAATATAATGTTTTAAGCAATCGCATATTGTTTGATTTAAAATCCTAACCAAAAGAAGAGAAAGACTTGTTCATCAAGAACTCAATACAATCAGCAATAGCTTTACTGTAATGTGAATGAGACAAGTAATAAGAGTTGCATGGAGTCTTTGGAGAATCAAATCTTACCAGAATTGCCACCATGATTATGAAGAGGATTAGCAAGGAAATTAGAAGAAAAAAAAAGTCGCATTAGAATTTTACGAAACTGATTGAAAAGGTAAAAAAAATATATTCTAATTTTACACAAACTTGTATCAACTTGAGAAGAAGAGACATAGTCGAAAAATAGGGTAGTGCTATTTTGATGGGAAAAATTGAACCAAGCAGTCTAGAAGACGAAGAATGAGGGTAAATGTTGAACGGTGATTTTTGAATGATACATATTGAAATGGACATTCTGAGGGCAGATATGGACGTTTATATTTATGAAATCGAAAATCGATAGATCCTTTTGCTGGTGAAAAGAATTAAAGAAGAAAGCTAAACAATAGGTCTTTCTTTGCTCTTGAATATGGGGAGTTAGCCAACTTCAATTTGCACTATCTCTGGACTAATGATTTTTCCCTTCCCTGAGCTCTGATGCGCTCCATAATGACTGATTCAGTAACAAGAACCAATAAAAAGAAGAAGGCCATCTCTTTTAAAAAAAGAGTGGAATATGCAGAGAGGTTTGCTTTTTGACGTGACTATACATACAAAGAAACAGTAAAAATACAAAAGAAAACCAAAAGACAGTATATTTAAAATTGAAAAAATATTTAAATATGTCACTCCACTGTAGTAAAAATATCACATTTGTATTTTTTTCTTTTTTAAACCGCAAATATATTTTTAAAGTCACAAAAATATGGCATAGTGTCATCCGCCCGTTATCTCCTTAATACCTTTTTTTTTTTTTTTTTATAAATATATTTAAATATTTAAAATTCATAAAATATTTATTTTAGATTCAAAAATTATAAATAAATAGTCAATAAAATTTTTATAAAAAATATTTTATTTTGACATGTTAAAACTTAAAAAATAATTATTTTCTATTTATTATAAATTATTTAGATATATATTTAATTTTTAAAAAATGTTAAGAATTATTATTTAGTTCTAAATTGTAAAAATTATTTTTTCCACATATAATTTCACCAAATGTAAGAAAATAAGTGAAATTATTAATAAGTGAGTAAGAAAATAAAATTAATTAAGTTAATAATTAACTTGGATTAGGGTGTATATATATAATTAATTAAATTTATATTTGGTGAAATTATATATGGGAATATTAATTTTTATAATTTGATAACTAAATAATAATTTTTAAGAATTTTTGAAAATTAAATTTACGTTTAAATAGTTTATGATAAATTGAAAAGTAATTATATTTTATGTTTTAATATGTGAAAATAAAGTACATTTTACAAGAATTTTATTGAACATTTATTTATAATTTTTGAATTTAAAATAAATATTTTATAAATTTTTAAATATTTAAATATGTTTATAAAATAAAATAAATAAATAAAAAATGTTAGGGAGATAATGGGCGGATAATCGCTCTGTTTTATTTTTATGACTTCATAGTCATATTTGTGCATTCAAAAAGAAAAAGTCTCAATATGATATTCTCGCTATAGTTCAAAGGTATATTTGAATATTTTTTTTTTTAAATATAAAAGGAATAAAAATGAAAAAAAAAAAAACCAACCACCTGTAAAAATGAAAAACAAATAAAAAGGAATGTATAGGATGTAAATTCCTCAATTAAATTCAAAATCAACTCATAAAAAATTAAAATATATTTATGAGGAATTTACATTGTTGGTGTAGTTAGGTTTGTGTAGGCATGTATTTATGTGAGTTTCTGGAAATCTCTTAGCAGCAAAGAATTATAGAAAAAATGTGGAATTAATATTTCTTTGTTAATTTTTATTTTTTATTTTTTTAATATATATTTAGTTGATTTTTGTGTTAATTTTTGATATATTTATTTATTTATATAGTATATATTTTTTTGATATATTTATTTATTTATATAGTATATATTTAGTTGATTTTATTATTAATTTTTAATATATTTTTTTATTTTTTTGGTATATATTTAATTGAATTTGGTGTATATTTGAATGATTTTAGTGTTAATTTTTAATATATTTCTTCTACAAAAAATTTTAGAGAAATAAAGAAAACGATCAATAATTAACAACAATGAGTCATTGATGAATTGAACTTATAGGAGCTGATTACCTTCTACAAGGAGAGAGCAGTGAGAGGGTACAGTCTACTCAAAAGAGAGCAGCAAAATATATTTTGTCCACTTCAATGGACTTCTCCTAGTTTCTAGTTGAGACCTCCATAAAGAAGGACAAAGTTATTTCCCAATCACGTGATTTGTTAAAAGATACATGTGCACACTTCATAATAAAGTCCGTAAAATTGTAATATTTTACTTAAAAAAAACGTATTTAAAAAAAAATTGCAACGGTAAAAATAAATTTTTTTCTTCTTTTTCAATATTTTTGTAAAAATCCTAATTTAATTTTATTATGTGGACATTTGGCAAATTTTTTTGATATAATCATTAACTTTTTAATTCTCAACAACTATATCAAATTCATTTAATTAATAATAATTATTACCTGTTACATAGTTAAACAGTTGTTATTTATAAAAATTTTAATTTGAATTTTTTTTATGTTTCTATTTATTTAAATAAAAATATTAAATTATTATTTTAAAAATAATATTTAAATAAAAAATAATTATTACTCTCTCTGTCAGGAAATAAAATGCTTACTTTTTTTTTTTCGTCCGTCCCAAATTATAAGCCAACTCATTTCTCAAAGGATAATTAATTTGTTAATTTACTAATATATACTTACTTAATATTTTACATCACATTTTTTATCAATAAATAATAAATTAATTTTATTAAAATAATAAATTAATTTTATTGAAACTTCGTATGCATGCTAAAATTAAATGAAATTTTATTAAAAATTTAAAAGCTCAAATTTTACGGGTGATAAAATTTAGTATTAAATGAAATTTGATAGATAACAAAACTTTATTGATTTGTAAAAGTAGCATTAAAAAATTAAATAATTATTATTTTCAAGATAATTATTTATTAATATAAATAAAAAATATTTATAAAAAATATAAAATAAAATTATTATTTTAATTAAATTAACCATTTTTTAACATGTAAAAATAGAAATAGACCTATTTTTTCCAAACGAAAATAATAATATTCATCATTAATAATTATTAAATATAATATCCATCCTTAATGATTATTAAATATATTATCAACTAACAGCTAATAATAAATTTACCAAACACTAACAACAATCAGCTATTATCTAACAGCTGTTGCAACCAGTTAAACCAAACGAATCAAAATTTCAAATTTTCCAAAGAATAACTCAAGAACATCTAAGATCACCACTTTTCAGCCTAATATCAAATTAAGAATCAAAATCCAGTCTAATATAAGATCAAAAGTTCCATGATTTTAATTCAATGGCATTAGAATTGTCTCTACAACCGAAACATTTCAAGTTCGAGTCTCAACCAAAACCAAATTTACCAATAAAAAAAGAGCTCCACCAATTCAGAATATAATATAAAAATTACTATTTCTGAAAGAAAGCAGCTTCATCCTGTCAAGTAGGCTAAAGCTTTCCATTTTATTAATCTCAGTTTCAGAATACATTAACAGCATAGGAATCGCAACAAGATAAATTCCCTCTATTCTGAAAGCTCAATTATCATTACACAAATCTAAACTCAGACCAATTGTTAACCATTGTATCAATATTAAACTTAGAAAAAATGGGACGTCGAAGTGAGAAATCTCAATTTAGTACCGGGTACAAGAGAATCAGTTACATGAATTCGTCAAGTTCTAGTCATTATACACTTGACCAAGTCTAGAATACGACAATAATCAAAGAAAAGGGAAGATTCTTTACCCTCCAGACCATCACGGTGGTGTCGGTTGCTACCTGCAAGATTATTGCATGGACTCCCACCCACAACAAGATCAAATCCGCCAAATGCATTCATCAATTGCTCTAATCGGTCAGCATTCAGGTGTTGCACGTCTGCAATGTCAATCAAATTCCCTGTCTGGTTGGTTTGCTCCCACCAGCACCTCGTGATATTTCTATTTGCTTCTGAGATTTCAACTGACACGACGTTCTTCAGACGAACACCAAGCCGGTGAAGTGCAACTTCTGCACCACCAATCCCAGAAAAAAGAGAGAGAAGATTGATACCTCCAGGGAACATGTCTTTCAAAACTGACAGATGGTAGGCAACAGTGTCAACCTGAAACAGGTCTACTCTCTAATCATAAGGTCATATACAGTAAGGAATTGAGAATAGTTTACAAGCGACGATAATACAATTAGGAAAATACGCCGTAGGGGGGAAAAATAATCATACAACTACAAATCATATAAGATCATTGATGAAATTAGGGATGATTAATCGGTTGATTCAGTTTGAACCGAACCAAACTTTTCAAAAACCAAATAAATTGAATCAGAATTTTTAGAAACCGAGCCAAACCGACATATTTCGGTTTGGTTATTCGGTTATTTCAGTTTTTTTAAATAAAATAAATATAAAATTATTAAAAATATGTATTTTTAAATAAATTAATACATATATATATTTTGGTCAGTTCGATTATTTCAGTTTTCTTTTGAAAAAAAAAAAAGAACCAAACTGACCCAAATTCCAAAAAAATAGCCAAATCAAACCGAACCGAACCAACCAAACTAGGATTGGTTTGATTCAGATTTTGATTTTCTCCATATTTCGCTCACCCCTAGATGAAACTTAGGAAAGGAATAATGCAAGAAAGGTTGGGCCATATCTTGCACAAGATATTTTATTTATAGAGATTATAAAAATTACACAATAAGCTCACCTGGAATGAGTTGCCGAGTGATTTATATCTCTCAGTCCTACTTAATCCACCTCCCCTTGTGTGGTTCCTTGGGAAACCCAAAAGCATTTCTACTTCGTCTGGTTCAAGTGGAGCAACTTTGTTCCTGCCAACCCAGACCAGATTCCATTTGCGGCATTCATCAAGAACAAACTTCTGGACGGTTAAAGGTGGGTCTCCCTCATAGTCCTCAAGGGCCTTGCGGATCCTATCTGTCAGTTTTGCACTTCCAATGCATGTCTGCAGACAATTTAGTTTTGTCCTGGTGTCCCATGAAGGCCACCATTTCTTTGTCAAGGGAAGCGCTTCATGTATAGTGTATGGAGGTAGTGGAAGAAGAGGATATCTATTTTGGATAGGAAGATTGTGAACATAGCCCCTTTTCCTTGCAGCTGCGCAGAAATACTTTGAATCCACAAATTCTGGTTCCACATCATATAAAAATCTTGAAATTGTGGTCCAAACCCCTTTA
>CANXYC010321687.1:0-19719 GCA_948193065.1 Aleurites moluccanus | reverse complement strand
TATATATAAAGAATAATTTGTTTAATAAATAATTCTTATGAGATTGTTGGAGTTTATTGAAAGCACTTATTAGATTAAATTTGTTCAAGTACTCATAATTTAATGTATGCTAAATTTTTAATATTTTATTAAAAAATATTACTGAATATTTTTGATATATTAAAATATTTATATTTTAATTATGTTTAGTTGATATTTTGTGTGTTTGAATTTATTAATATTTTCTAAATAATTTTTTTTTTATATTTTTAAGCTATTATTTATAAATTTTATAAATATAAACAAATTTAATAATACAAAATTTAAGTGGGGAACGGGGATCCTACGGGGATGGGGATAGAGACTAAATTATCTTCATATGTGAAACGGGGACGGGGATGGGGATTCCCCGCTAAGGCGGGGGTGGGGATGGGGATGGTTCCCCCGCTCCTGCTCCGCCCCATTGCCATCCCTAATTGCATTATCACATTGGCAGACACCTGTTTTTTTTCACTGAGGTGACTCAACCATGGTGATGAGAATATTATGTATCATTTTTTCTAAAGTAACGTTAATCGCCCATAAAGTTGACAACTAGTTAACTAAGTGATGTTGTTAATGCATTTCCTGTCAAAATAAAATTATTTATACCTAGTGAGAAGTAGTTTTGCATGCAACACACTTGGATATAGTATTTTCAGTATTGGTGTATTCTTCTTATATTCTTTAATATTTCTCTTAGGTGGTCACAAGCCAGAGCTCTACCTGGTGCTAATCGTCTTATCAAATATCTGCACAAAAATGAAGTGCCTTTTGCTCTTGCTTCAAACTCCTTAAGAGAATACATAGATGGAAAAATCTCTCACCAAGAAGGTTCTTTTTTGGCTAAAATTATTTTCTTTTCCCCCCTTGCAATATTAAGCTGCTTTTGATCTGCTACCTCCTATCCGGGCACACATGCACACACTCACACACATCCACATAGAAAGACAAAAATAAGTAAATAGATAAAAGTTTCCCTAAATGTTTGAAGATGAGTTAAATTACTATTAAAACATCTGCGCATCTTGCATCTACAAATACGTGGTTTCTACGTGATTATTATGTAATAAATGTGCTTTAAATTGAATAATTACCTAGTTACCTTATATTAATTATTTTTCTCCGACGGAAAAATTGAAATGCAGAAGGACACAGTACCCTTGAGCAACCTATCATAAGTTTTATATTTGAATTTAAGCTTTCCTGTGTTAATATAAAGATTATATGGACGATGATAATTTACCAAAATGGAAATAAGGGTATTAACCAACTTCATCTAACTTTCCTTTTCGTATTCCCTTATTTTTTATCGTCAAATATGCTAGCTGAATGCTGAATATAATAACTTTTATTTGTTTTTGTGATTTCATGTAACTTTTTTATACCCCCTTTAACTTTTTTGTACCCCTTTCAAATTCAGCAGAAATATTATAATAATTAGATAGGCATATCTAGTATAATGTAAGAGTGTCCTTTCCTAAATGTTTCTCATTTATATTTTACTTGCTCTTTTTCCTGTAAACCTGTTTGGTTTACATGGGATGTTGTCCTGCAATATCATTTTAAATTCAGGCAGACTATTTATCTTGATCTTGGTAAAGAAAAGGTATTGAACTTCATGAAAAGCTAGTCAAAAACCAAAAGTACAATGAAATGTAATCCAGTCGATCAAAACTTTATCTATTTATTTGTTGCTAGTTTCTCCATAGTTGATGAAATCTCTAAGAAAATGATGGATATTTTCTTTGTTAGTTCATCTCTTGGTATAGACTCATTTTTTTTTTCCATTTTTAGTTTTTTATCTTTCTTCCCCTTGGGCCTTTGATGTTTTCTATTTTGGTCTCCTTATTCTTATGCTGATCCTATTCCCTATGCAATTTTATGTTAGATGTTTACTTACTGGAAAGTGTTTTTTCTGCTCTCTTATTGTGTTTGCTATTTGTCTGAATTGCTCATGTAGGTTGGAATGAGTGTTTTTCAACAGTTATTGGAAGTGACCAGGTCAAATCAGGGAAGCCTTCCCCAGATATGTAAGTTTTTCCCCCCTCTCATGTCAGGCTCTTCTAATTCACAATATTTAAGATGTTGCCTAGAAATAGATCTTCCAGCAGAATATCATAGGGTCCATAATAGGCCCATACAATTGCCTAAAGAGGAACCATTGCATTAGAATGGTACTATTGCTGTGATCCTAAACAGGGTCTTGCCTTGTGCTTAAACAAAATTGGCATTTTCCTTTTTATGCCCAAAAACTGCTTGCACGACTCATCTGCTTACTTCAGTGCTTTGTTAAATAGAAAAATAAATTTTGTTCCTATTCTTAAACTTCTAATTGGTATAAAGCACTTGATTGTTTGTAGATTTTTAGAGGCTGCAAGGAGAATGGGTGTAGATGCTGAAAAGTGCTTGGTGATTGAAGACTCTTTGTAAGTTAGTCTGTGCCCCACAGTGCTTATATTCAGTAATTTTTTTTTTTAAAAAAAGAAAAAAAGAAAAAAAGAAAAAGGAAAATCATAACCCATAATATTTGCATTTTATGAGTATCTTTTAGCTAAGTGTTCCTGGAGTTTAGAAATTCTCATGTTGGCACTTGCCAACAAGTCAATCTGTTGTCCCAAGGGGGCATGGCATCTAAGTTGTAAAAGCTTGGATCTCTATCAAGTCATCTAAGGTCTTAATCCTGTTAGGTAGGGTGGGAGTTTACAGAAGGGGGAAAGCTACTTCATTTGTGTGGCTCATCCAATGACCCTAAAAAAGAGGCAATGAAATGAAACAATCAAGAATTGGTTTACTTAGACAACTGTTTCCCATTTCTTGCCATGATATGACTTTTTAACTTTTTTAGCTATTCTCATGGAGAGTTGCAAACTAAATCTGTCTTCACTCTAAAAGGACTAGCTAGGAATTGCAACTGGGTTTCACCAATATTAATATTTAACTCACCAGATGCCAACACTTGCATAATCAGATACACACTTCCAAATGCATCATCGTGATATCAAGGTATGCAACTAAAAATTGAAATAATTTAATGAGTGAGCATTTCTTAAATAAGTTAAATTAGTAAAGAAGAGTTTTATGTACATCAGTTTTGACTTGGTGAAAAGTGTTATTGGATCTCTGTTGACTTGTTTTGTTACTGTACAATATATGTTATACATTTCAACAGAGTTGGTGTTAAAGCTGCTAAGGCTGCTGGAATGAAGGTAGTGGCTGTTCCATCTCAAAGTGAAGCTGATTGTTCTTTTTTGGCAGATAGTGTGCTTCATTCACTTCTAGAATTTCAGCCTGAGATATGGGGTCTCCCACCATTTGATGATTGTACGTATATCTTCATATTTAATTTATTTATTTTGGCAGTAGTCTCTCCACATTTCTGATTCAGATGCATTTGCATAATGTTTCAGGGGTTGATAATGCATTGCCAATTGAACCCATTTACTTGAGCATTCTATATAAAAATGGCTCAGTTAGCGAAGTCACAGGTATGTGAAATTTGTTTCCTCCCAATAAGATGCACCCAGTTTGTTGTCATAAAAACCACAGAAAGCATAATTTTCATGTCACCATGCTTATTAAGATCATGTGTTTCATGTGTTAATCTCCTCAATCATAATTTTTCACATTGTTGTATAAGTAAAACAAACAACATTTATATAAAAATTAAAGTTGATTTGTATATTTTGTTTTTTTTATAAGAAAAGTAAATTTAATGAGAAAGAAATGAGTGTACACTGTGGAATCCCCTACATAAAAGACAATTAACAACAAGAACATAAACACCAACTCAAGAAGTAATGCCCTTTCTTTAAGTTGGCAGGAGGTTTCTGAAACTTATTTGGAGATAAATTTAGTTTGTGGATCTTTATCATCCTTGTGTATTTTCTCTGTTACTGAAAAAGATAACTACGTGTACAATACCAGATGGTGGAAAATCAGCTCTTCCTTGCCAAGTTTCAGGACTGTACTTTGGTTGTGCTGAATCTGCCATGCATAGGATCTTAAAGGTTGTCGTTGGCTTTGGACAGTATCACCATTCATGTACTGCTACGAGGAGTATTGTAAGTAACCAATCGTTCAATTTAACTTGACTTCTAGCTATTTTATAAATTGAAATCAGATGAATGCTCTGTCCATCTCCATCCTTTTCCAGCCAGTCATTTTTTTTTAATTCCCAATTTTAAATTGATGCCTTCTACCTCAATCCTTTTCTAGCCATCAGATTTAGTAATAGTTTTATTGATGTGATGGAAGTGCAAAGTTTCAATCACTAAGATAAATTTCCAATTTTTGTTTGCATTGTCATTTATAAACACAAGTTCCTTTTAACTTCCACAAAAAAAAAAACATAATTAATGACTTATGTTAATCCCTTGGCAACCAAGAGGGGGTGAATTGGTTGTTTTTTAAAAAATAATGACTAATTAAAATTTTGATGAAGGAAGAGAAGAAGAGAATCAACACATAGATTTATAGTGGTTTGGCCAAAACGAGCCTATGTTCACTCCTCAAGATCACACTTGAGTATTTTACTACATTTGATCCTTTTATAGGTTCAAAATCAAATCTAAGTGTTTTGACTCACACTCAAACCTTTTATAATGTGTTTTTCTCAAACTAGGCTCACACACAACCTAAGAGAGTTACAAGAGATGAGGAAAAAAAATTCTCCTTTTCTTAGCTCAACTCTCTTATAATCAATAATTTTCAACAACTTTGAAGATTCACAATAAATACATATATATACTGATTTTGCACAATAAATATGAATGATTTTACAATAAATGACTTTAGAACTTGTTTGAGGTTGTTCATTGTTGCATTTAATACAAATCAACTCATATTTATAGGCTTGGGGGAAAAAAAAAGCCGTTTAGACTTTTTTTCCCATAGTAAATGCACCTGAGATTTCGCTCCAACGGCTAGTTTATGGGTAAGTCGTGCCCGTGACTGGATTGTCATGCCTGCGACTCTCAACTGACTCGAAAAAGTGCAAATTTGAATTTCATCAAGTTGCGCCTGCGACTTGGAGTTGTAGCGCCCGCGACCAATGTGTCACTGAGCATGTGAAGCTTCTGTTACTTTTGAACTTGGTTGAATTAAATTTCACACCGGTGACTGGTCTTGTCACTCCTGCGATTTCAGCTAGTCGCACCCGTGACTTCAATGAGTCACTCTCGTGACTGGAGAGATACTGTTTATCTTGAGGTTACTGGATGTTTTGAAAAATTCTCATTTTAGTATTGTGCCCGGACCTGAAGTTTTTTAAGGCTGCGATTGATTTTGTTGCACCTGTGATCAACCTTGTTCCCAGAGTCGTACCTGCGACACACTAGCATCCTGCAATACTTTTGAGAAATACTTGGAAAATCTTGCACATAATCAAACAAACACATTAGTCTATTAATTTGGTGTTTATAACTATCAAAATAGATATGATGAAGACGTTAAGATCTAACAGCTTAACATACATATTTATTTATTTCACCTTGTATATGTCACATATCATAGGAAAAGGTTCAAGGGTAAAAAGGACTTTAGTGGTTAGCAATAGTTCCAGGTATGTAAGTAGTAGTTAACTCTGTTAAAAGGGTTTAATAATTCGGTAACAAGTAGTAGTATAGTAATAGGGTGAATAACACAGCTGATTACTACTTGTAATATAGCTGGGAGTTGTTAAAACATAATAGTTAAGTAGTTATAAGCAGTTACAACTACTTGGAGTAGTACAATTGTACTCCAACACTTGTATATAAGGTTGGATCCAATACAGCCTCATTATTCCAAAAATCAATAATAATCTGAATTTCTTTTTTCTCTAAATCCTCCCTTTCTTTCCTATTTCTCTCTCTCTCTATATTCTTTCTCTGAATTCTTCTATTTTTTCTCTTTTAAAACCCTAATTCCCTAATTACTGAATTGTTAAAGCATCACAGCTCTAACATTTGTATCAGAGTAGCTACGATAGGGCAATTCACTCTAGAATTAACTTTCGTTAGCTGTACATCATAACAAAATCAACAATAGTAAGCAATGAAGAAGTAAGGATGGTTGAATTGGAAGAACAATATCAATTCCTCCATGAAACAACTCTGAAGAACATGACAGAGTTTAGGGAATTCAAGGAAGAAGTAAGGGAAATCAAGGAGGAGGTCAGATCAAACAATAGCAAGAACAAAGAATTGTTTGATGAACTAAGGGGTTTCATGAGCAGACTGGCACTGGACAAAGGGAAAGAGGCAATTGACAGCCATGAAGGAGGAGAAGCAAGAGTGAATAAAAGCCTGGCTATTGGGGAAAGAGGCTTACTGCCAAATCCTCTTGGGGGCTGGATAGGCAACACCAGTATGGACACAACTCAACCACAAGCAGTGCAATCAGACCCAAGGGTCACTACAAATCACTTTGCAGGTAAAAATTCTTTTTTCCATAAAGTGAAACTATTAACATTTGAAGGGGTAGAACCAAGAGTTTGGTTAAAAAAGTGTGTCAAATACTTTGACATATACTAGGTTTCTGAAGAGCAGAGAATAGGATTGGCCAGTTTGTATTTGATAGGGAAGGCTGATTCTTGGTTTCATAATTGGAATAAGAGAGAAACCAATTCTTGGAAAGCATTTGAGAATGCTCTGTGTGAGAGATTTAGGGAAAATGAAATGGATGATATTGTAGAGGAATTTATAAAACTGAAACAAGAGGGGACAATAGAGGAATATCTGGACAAATTTGAAGATTTGAGAATTAGATTAGAGAGACACATGCCTGAACTTAGGGAATCCTATTTCTTATCTGGATTCATGGGAGGATTAAAGGAGGAAATTCGATTGATGGTCAGAATGATGAACACTAATTCTATTGCTAAGGCAGTAGAAATAGCAAGGCTACAAGAGTGGATTGTTAACAAAAACCCTAAAATTCACCAGCCAAATCAATGGAATTCAAGACAACATACAATCAAGTCAAACCCTACTCCTACACTGCTTCAAACACAACTACCAAGCCTGTTGCCTTTGGGCCTCACCCACCTAGACCTCCAAATCCATACTACATTCCAAAACCAGATAATCTAGCTATAAGAACACCACAATCCACTACAGCACCAACAACAACCCTACAGCCTCAGCCAAAATCACCCCCTTTGCCCCAAGAACTTTTCCACCACTACCCCCTTTTAATAGAAACTCTACCAAAAATTGTTATAAATGTGGGGAAAGATATTTCCCTGGATACCAATGCAAACCAAAAACCCTAACAGCCCTGGCCTCTGAAATAGAACTAGAATTGGAAACAGGAAATGAGGGGGAGGAAGATATGGAAGAAGAAGGGTTTATGGGAGAAGAAGTAAAGTTGTCTGTGCATGCCATTGAGGGAAGCCAAGGAGCTGAAACAATTAAGATCTTAGGAAACTATCAAAATAGACAATTGGTTATTTTGATAGACAGTGAAAGTAATAACAGTTTCATAAATCATAAAATAGCCAAAGAATTGAAGTTAACCTTAATAAAGATTCTTGCAACTACAATTAAAGTTGCTGATGGGAGGAACCTAATCTGTAACCACAAATGCCAGACTCTTCAATGGAAGATGCAATCTCAGAAATTCAAATTTGATTTAAGGGTGTTTGAACTTGGAGGGTTTAATGTACTTTTGGGGGTGGATTGGCTAAGGAGTTTTAACTCCATTCTCTTTGTTTTTGCCATACCCAGTATTTCTTTCCACTTAAATGGCACTCCAATAACACTCAATGGAATCACTCAAGACAGCAGCTGGAAGGGTACAAACATGATCTTAAAAAAAAGAGGACAAGATTTCCAAACTCCACTGTTCTGCATCTGCAGCATTGAGTCCACAGCAGCTTCTAAGATAACTAGCCTTGACACCTATAACATTCCTACCACCCACAAACAGATGGATAGACAGAGAAAGTCAATCAGTGCCTAGAAGGGTACTTAAGGTGCATGTGCCACCTACAACCTAAAGCTTGGAGTACTTGGCTTCCTTTGGTAGAATGGTGGTATAACTCTTCCCACCACAGTGCCCTTAAAATGTCCCCCTTTGAGGCCTTGTATGGTTACTCACCTCCTTTTCCACCCATCCTACTTCCTGAATCCATTAAAGTAGTAGCAGTGGGAGACTTACTCCAGCAAAGACAGCAAATGTTGGCTATCATCAAGGACAATCTAATCCTAGCTCAAAACAGAATGAAACAACAACATGACAAGCACAAAACAGAAAGGAATTTGTTGAAGGGGACTGGGTGTATCTTAAGCTTCAACCTTATAGATAGACTTCCCTAGCACTCAGACAAAAGTTGAAATTGGCTGCCAAATACTATGGACCTTTTAAAGTTCTTTCTAGAGTAGGGCCAGTGGCTTATAAACTGGGATTGCCAGCTTCAACTGCAATTCATCCAGTATTCCATGTGTCTTTATTGAAGAAAAAGTTGGGAGAGGCTATCATACCTTTATTGAACTTACCTACTATGACAGAAGATCAGATGATAGTAGAACCAGAAGAGGTTTTGCAGACTAGGGTCATCACCAGGGCAAGCACATGTATTTTGCAGGGCCTAATCAAATGGAGGAACTTACCTACTGAGGATTCCACCTGGGAGGACCAAGCTTTTATCATAGCTTAGTTTCCAACTCGTTCTCTTTCTTGGGGATAAGAAAGAACTAATGGAGGGGGTATTGTCACATATCATAGGAAAAGGTTTAGGGGTAAAAAGGACTTTAGTGGTTAGTAATAGTTCCAGGTATGTAAGTAGTAGTTAACTCTGTTAAAAGGGTTAAATAATTCTATAACAAGTAGTAGTATAGTAACAGTGTGAATAGCACAGCTGATTACTACTTGTAGTACAGCTGAGAGTTGTTAAAATAGAATAGTTAAGTAGTTATAAGCAGTTACAACTACTTGGAGTAGTACAATTGTACTATAACACTTGTATATAAGGTTGGATCCGATATAGCCTCATTATTCCAAAAATCAATAATAATCTAAATTTATCTTTTCTCTAAATCCTCCCTTTCTTTCTTATTTCTCTTTCTCTCTCGATTCTTTCTCTGAATTCTTCTATTTTCTCTCTTTTAAAACCTTAATTCCCTAATTATTGAATTGTTAAAGCATCACAGCTCTAACAGTATATTCTGATAAAGTCAATTGATGTATTTCACTTTAAATCAACAGAAGTAGTTTTACATCATATTTTTTTCAAATGTTATTTCATTATATTGAGTTATATGTTTTTATATGGTTCAATTTTATTATTTACAACATTTAAATAATGATTTATTAATTCAATTTGAACTCAAGTTCATTTGAGTTTTAAATTGAGATTAATTAATAAATTTATCTAATTTTTAATAGGGTGATTTACTATTTAATCCTTTTGTTATAGTGAAATACAATAGTCAAGCCCTTATATTTTCAAAAATTAATTTGTTAGTCCTTCAATTTTATCTTCGTCCAAGTGTTACGTCCTTCTGTTAGAAATTACACATATATTCTATTAGTCAATTCAAATTTGGTCAAATGATACAAAAAAAAATCATTTTATTTTCCAAAACTATCCTTCAACTCTTGCATTGAGTCCTGCCTTTCTCCTTCTTTCTCTACCTTCTTCTTTCTTCTCTAAAAAAAAAAATAATAAAGAAAAAATTTGTAGTATCAAGATATATTGTTGTTCACGAGAGAAGTATTCACAACATATCTAACCCACAAAATCAAAAGCAAATAGTGTGTTAGTGGTATGATATTTTTGTCGACCAAACTCAAGATATTTAAGATTTTTTTTTCAATTGTTTCCCTTTATAATCTCTTCAATAATTTGTTCATATAATCTCCCAAAAAGCTCACACAAATCATCCAACCCAACAACCATGGCTACTATTAGAAGATCTCTTGCTTCTTTTTTCTTTATTCTTTGTGGGTTTCTTTTTTTTTTTTCTTGCTTTTTTTCTTTATGCTTTAGTCTCTCTCTCTCTCTCTCTCTCATTTGGTATTAAGATATGTTATTGTAAAATATCAGGCATGAACAAATCCGAAAGAAAAAAACAATCGTGTCTCTGCTTCAAAGAATGCGTGAGATTGAGATTGGGTTTTGGGTGTAATATAACAAGGTGAGGAAAAAGGGGAAAAAGTTGGGTTTAGTTTATTGGTGGCAGTGGACAAGAAATTAAAAATTAAATTAAGAGTAAAATTGACATTTCAATGCTATTTAATGGAAAATTTAATAGAGGAATTAAATTGTTGGATAGTGATAAAATTGAAGGACTAATAAATTAATTTTTGAAAATATAGGTCCTAACTAATATATTTCGATAAAAAAGGGACCAAATAGTAATTCTCCATTTTAATCGAGGTGAATAGATTCGAGTTTGAGTATTTCGAATATTCCTACGAGATGAATCTAAGATGTAAGAGTAGTATTTCTAATATATCAGTGCTATCACGTCCTGATTTCGGAACGCGACAGTCCTAGGATGAGGGAGATACCAGAGGCGACGGCACCCGTAGAACCCAGTATCACATCTATCAATCACATACTATACATATTAATCTATAGCCACATAATCACATAAGCATTATTCATTCTGTTACTTTCTGTAATTACCATCATCATATATACATTCACATTTATACTCCAAAGTATGCCATACACATATATATACAATCTGTCTATACCATTATACAATACCCATAGAGTATCTAATACACATATATAAAGTTACAGTGTTTAAATTAATTACATTGTCTTTACAATACAGCAGAATCCCTCAAAGGAACAAAAATCAGGAATTTGCCTCTACTCTGCACCTGGAAAGGGGAAAAAATGAGAGGGTGAGTAATGATTACTCAGTGAATCTAATATGCATCGACCAATAAAATTGGTTGGAATATCAATAACAATAGACAGATATACAATGAATAATAATTTGCACATCAATATCAGAATACAGTATATGACTGTAGAATCAGTAAATAGAACAATGAATCTGTAATCAAGTCAATGGAATAAATATATATTACATAGATATGATAGATAGGACAGATATAGGGTCATGAAACTTGTATATCATATGTGTCAAACTCGTATATCATATGTGTCAAACACGTATCATTATCATATCAACAAACATAAGACTGATCGTGTCTTATGATTAGGACCGTTAACCCTTTCCAGCTAGGGTATCATTATACAATGTGCATATTATCGACAGTATGTATTCGCTATCTTGTTGGAGAGGCAGTTCTGTCAAATTTCATCGGAATCAATAAGAATATGGAACAAATCAATAGATATCAATATACAATATCAATCTCATCAAGTAGCAGTAACTTGTGAATTTAATCAAACGAGACTGCGATATAACAATGGATAAACAATAAATGAATCAATAAACAGTAGTAATATGATTAACAATTAACAATTAACAATGGGATGAATCAAAAGATGAACAAATTAAACAAGAAGTTGGCTCAATTGGCATGTCAATGTCGCTGGCGACGATGATATTCAAATGGTAGGCCTACGGATGAAATCAATGGTAGGCCTATGAATTTGAACTAGGCATTTCATCGAACACTTGGTGTGCATTATTCAATAGACATTTTGGCAAAGTTTTGGTGCAACATTGAAATTGCTCCAATATCAATCAACAAGTATACAATGTAGGTAATTCAATAGGCATTTGGTTTCCAACGATAAACAATAGACAAAAGATCAAAAAGACATAGGAAACTAAAGGAAAAATAAGAACAATTCAAGACAAAAATTGGCTAACATGGTTCGGCCAATGTGGCCCTTTTAAGGGTGGGTTCCATTCAACATTTCAACACACTAGGTATTTCAAATGATGCATATTAAACTCACTTAACTCTTCAAATCACTTGAATTGCACACTTTGCCACCAAAGTCTTCAAAGTAGGCAAAAATGACAACTTTCCAATTCTTTGATTTCTACATCAATTCAATCACATATAATCCATCTATTAGTCATCAATTAACATAATCTAACCTCAATTAATATTAACTAATACTAATTCAAAAATTTAATTTTCACAACTTTAATTTAGGGTTTTCTATTTAGAGAAAACCTATCAAATTCATCAATTAATGCAATTAAACACTAAATCCATTCTAATTTACATCTAAAACATATAAATGAAGCATTAAACCAAACAAATCACATCTTTATCTCAAAGTGAAGAATGGGCCGAAATCTTCATGCTTTCCTATCTTGAAATTGCTTGATTTTCCAAGTAAACCAAATTTGGAAATCAATGAATCAATAGTTTGATTCAAGTTTCTCTTGATTTTTCCTTTGATTTTTGTAAGAAATTTGGTGAGAGAAATGAGTGAAGCATTCGGTCAACAATGGAGAAGAAGAAGAAAATGGCCAAAAAAATCATAAGGCATGCTTATATAGTAAGTCAAATTAGACAAATTACATTTAGGTCCTTAAACTTTTCATTTATCATACTTTTGTCGCACTTCTTTCTGTAATTTATTCTGACAATTCTGTTGAGAATTGGATTTCAAAGTAGGAATTTAAATAATTTATTTTTATTTATATTTTATTATAAAAATAATTTTAGAGTCATTCTGAAACTCAGACAGTCAGTTTTTCACTATACCCTTAAGGTTCACCTTATTTACGATTTTGTCATCACTTACTTTTTCAGTATTTTTAAATATTTTTCATATTTTTTCTTTTCACTATAATTTCACATATATTTATGTTATTCTTTACCTCTTGGTCTGACTCATAAATTTTTCAGTTGACCAGACTGCTATTTTTTCGACAGTGTTATTAACACCGACATTTTCCGGAAAAATATCTCATATGCATTATAACTGCGTCTTAAAAATTAACTTTAGTCATTTTGATATTCTCAGACTAATAACTGATTATATAACTGTTCAATTAAGATAGACTTTTTTAGGGTATTTCAAGTGCACATGCTAGAAAATTTGCTGTCATAGAACAAGGACCTGTACTGAAGTGGATGTATATTCTTCTGATTTTGCCAGAATTGTATCAACTTAGAAGATTGCTCTTATTGTTATTTTTTTTTTCATGTGCTTTATCTTTGTTCTTACTATTATTTTTTTCTTCGCCAACTAGCACTGGTCAGTCTATTCAAAACTACTTATAATTTCAGATGTTCTTTTTTGCAGCAAGTATTTATAATTGATGAAAAAGCTGATGAAATTTCTGATCAGCAAATGCAACTGTTGCTTGTTGGCTACATCCGGGGCTTGAATAGCACGGTAGTTACATTTTTGCATCATATAATATCAAACTAGCAAATTAAATTTAACAATAGAACTAATTAATTGGGTTGTCCTTCACATTTTCCCATTGGTCAATGCCTCTTGAATCTACAGATTGAAAACCATAATCAAAATTGTTATCAAGGGTCCAATAGAGTTGTTAATACATTCAGTTTTTTTTTATTTTTTTTTGTGTGTGTGTTTTTGTATAGCATTGGGGATGGGGACTAGAACCTAGGTCTATAGCCCAAAGAATTGCATTGTCATTAGGCTATGCTTGCGAGTGCTATTACAAGTTTTGGTTCACTCACATTTGAGTGAGAGTAAGACGCATGTGGTAGTGATTTATCCTGTGTGAGAAAACCCAACAAAAATGATTTTTTCTTTATATGTAGTTCTTATCTGAGTAATAATTTGTTCATATATACAGGAAGTTGAGCCCATGGATATGGAAATACTTGAAGAAGACAAGTTTATTGCAAGTTCTTCATTGGATCAGCCGGTGTTCATCCACCATTTTTCTTCAATTCCTTCTAACAAATGCTTTATTTCTGGAGGGCACTGATGCTTCCATACGTGCGTGCACACACAGAGAAGAAGAAGGAGAAGAAAAAGTAAGAAGGGCATTCTTGCCTTAATAACTGAGTACGATTAGTAATCCAAGTTGTATAAATTTGGATTATCATTAGTAATGTAAAGTCCTGGTATAAATATGAACCCTATGTTTATGAGTTCTGACTTGAAACTGTTGTTGTCACAAAGCGTACAATAAAACTCCTCGTAGATTGGAAAAAAAAAAAAATAAATCATTATCTATCATTCTATGGATGTAAACTCTGAACCATGCAGTATCTCGCCCCTCAGTTCTGTTTTTCTAATTTTAAGGCGCGGCTTTCTGCTTGACATGCACATTGAATGTAGATCTAAAAAAACCAAAGCGGTCATAACAACTTAATCCTCAAGCTAGCTAATGAATTTAAGAGAATATTTGGAATAATATTAGCAATATTTTCTTTTACACTTTGCTTGAAACATACAAGTTAGAAATATATATTTATTTATAAATGAATTTAAAAAAGAATTCGTTTTAGCTCTAAAAAATGATATTTATTTCTATGTACGAGAATTCATTTTTCATAAAAAAAAAAAAAAAAAAATTCATTTTGTTGTGTGTAATGCGTAACATAAAATATATAATGAAACTGAATTTCATATTTTCATATTTGTGATAAATTTATAATTAATCATTTTTATCTTTATTTCTTAAATTATCTATAGACACGAAATTGTAGTACTTTGTATCAATATTCATAACTTATAAGATAATTTGTTGACGTCTGAATGAGTGATCGACTCTTTTGGAATGAATTTAAAATGTATAGTGCCTATCAAACTCTTGGGGGACTGAGGAAGAACTTGGGTGTGAACCCTTTGAGAAGACTAATCATATTTATTTCAAAACTAGTCATCATATCCAAAGGCAAAAAATATGTGTGCCCATGTGTATGAAAATAAACAAAAATTTTTATATCCTTACATAAGATGCATTAGAGATTAGCTCAGGAAAAATATCTTTGCTGCCATAAAAAAAAATTAATAATGATATCCATGAGCTGAGATATCCCAACATGAAATTCAAATTTCTCTGCATCACTATGAATTGATCTCTTTGAAATCAAATCCTTTTCCCTGAATCAATATGGTGCTACTAAAGATTGTCAAATGTTAGTCCAATAATCATAAATCTAGCCTTCTCACCACATCAAATAAATAGATACACCATTAAGAAAAGCACCAAGTTTCACCTCAACTTGTGAAGGATCTACAGGGTTATATGAATCAGCCTTTATAATTGCCTGTAATTTTCAGCATAGAAAATTATAGATCCTAACCAAAAATCACTCGTGTAAACCATAGTACCCATAATAATAATAATAAAACAGCAAAAATAATCAAGAAAAAAAAATACCTTTTTAGATTTTCTGTTAACCGTTATTCCAAATTATAAATTCCAACCAACTTTAATCATATTTAATAAAACTAAAGGAGTTACAAACTTATTTTTAAGATATATATTTATTTTATTTGAGTAAAAAAGTAAAAAATAAAAAATAAAAAATACTAATTTTAATTTATATTTAATAATAAAAATACAAATTACACTTATTTTTTAAAAATAAATAATAAAATAAACTTGACTAATCAATATTTCAAAATGTATGAAAGATTCAAACTTTATGAAATAGAACATAGTTACTACAACAAAAAATAAAAGAAATGCTCAAAAAGACCATGAAAACAATCTCGATCAAGCCCTAATAGAATAAGAACAAACCTTAGATAAAAAAACATCAAGTAAAAAACATATGCCATAATCAAGATCAAGTAAGAAGAAACTAAAATCAAGAATAGACCTCGCAAGAAAGAGAAAAATCTAAAAAACAAAAATGCATATTATTATCTTTGTTCAGCCCATGTATTTTTTTTTCTCTCACTTAAAAAAAAAATCCTATTTGTAGTGCTTTGGACTCTCTATCTCTCAAAAAATATTTATATATTTTTTTGTATCAACTACCTCTTTTTTTATTTGATTTTTTTTTTTTTTATAGTTGTTCTCTCACTTTTTCATTGTTTTAGTCACTTGAATGAAATGATATATTTATTAACCTTTAGTAGAATAGCAATGCAATAAACCATGTATACAAAAACTTCCCCTGTCTAGCAACAACTTAGTAGTAACGCAGCCAGCAGACCAAATATCAATAGCTGTTGTGTAGTTAGTTGCCCCAAAAAATTAGCTCTAGTGCTATACCAAAAGATATTATCAAATATCTCAATCAAAGTTAGCAAAAAAGACAACTAATGAAAAGAAAATAAAAAAAAACAAACATATTAAGACTTTTGCACTCCTAAATTAAACAATTTAACCTGGTGAATATGTGGATTTACCTGCACAAAGAAAAATATTTGAGGCCAGTATAAAAATGGTGTTGAATCACTCAGAATAAAAGATCATATGGACATAAATTTTTCAACATCCAGTTTAAGTACATTGACACCCACCTCATCTAATATTAATTGAAAATGAGATTTGTTATTCAAGCATAAGAAACAATTTTTAGTTTATATGGTGAAAGAACAACCATGGATTCAATACAATTACATATTCATATACATCTTTCTTTTTTTAATTATATAGTAATATATAAAAGTTCATAAATTTTCATGTAATCATTCCAAAAGGTTATGAGATTTAATGTCTTGATGACACATTCCAATTGCACGATGGATAAATGATAATACCCTAAAGATTTGCCAAAGTAGTAACAATATATTAAATATTTTATCAGTGAACTTCAATGAAATATTCTTTCAATAAAAGAAGCACAGTTCAAGAATAAAACCACCATGGTACTAACAAAATTAAATTATTTAATGAATATTATTTTTATATTAAAAAAAATATAAATTATATATATAACTAAAAAAAAAATACTAAGTATATAGTAATTCATCACTGTACCACTATGTTGGAAGAAATGTGCAACAAAAAAGCAAGATCCTCTACAGTTTTAAGTAGAAATTTACCAACCCAGTGTGTAAACTTGATTTAAGTTTGATTAATAAAAAAATATAAAATCAAGTGAGATAAAAAGGTACACCATAATTTAAAAAAATAAACTGCCTAATACCTACTCCTCAACAATAATTCAAGACACCAACAACATGATCGTAGAGATTTTTCATACTATCAACTGTTTGGTCAATATATCCTAATCAGAAAGGACTAAATAAGATTTTCAAATTGAACCAATATATTTCAACAAAGTTAATAGATGATATGACTCCTATTCTATGGAACTTACAAAAATAATAAAAGTGATTGCATTCAAATTCCTCTCACTACTTCAGCCATTTACCTAGTTCCCTGAAATAAGATATAGATATAGTTCGCATTCTAATGGAGTGCATTAAATAAAAATAAGGAGCACTTCTTCCATGAATCATATGCTCCTCTTACTTCAAGGTTCAACCAAAAATTAATTTTTCAACTCAAGGTCGTTTTATTATTTACCTCCAAACTTCCCATAATTCTAGTAATAAGTGCACCTTCCGAATTGCCAGTCGCCTAAACTTCAAAACTGTCACGATTCGTTTTCGGGCCGCAACGATCTTAGGATGCAGGAGATACCAATGGCAACTGACACCCGTAGAACTTAGTATCACATGCAATTATCTATAACCATCAATTTATATTCAATTTACTTAGTTACTATTCATACTATCATACTGTAATTGGTCTGTAATTATATTGTAGTTGGCTGTACAGTCATCATAACATGTCATATCATTACCCAAACTCCATAATATGTCATACATATATGTTCATAAACTAACTAAACCATACATAACCCATGGAGCAGGTAGATCATGAACATATAAAAATACTGTATTTAATATAATTACATTGTTATGAACACTGCAGAAATCCACAGAGAGTCAAGGGTTGGGATTCTGCTACCTACTCTGTACCTGAAAATGGAAAACAAGGAAAGGAGTGAGTATATAAGATACTCAGTAAATCTAATATGCATCGATCAAAATATGTTTTGGATCATCAATAAGAGATAAGCAGATGAAATAATAAAGATAGTCTACTTAATAAATTTAGAATACAGAATCAAATACAGAGAAATGACAGTAAAGTCAATACTCATATCAATGAAAGTATATAAGATGGGTAAGACATATACAGGCCATGAAACGCATAGAATATATATAAAACACATAATCAATCTCATATCAATATACATAAGACTGATCAAATCTTATGGCTAGAACTGATAACACTTCCCAGCTAGGGTATAATTATACAATGTGCACATTGCCGACAGTATGAACCCATTACCTTGTTGGAGCGGCAGCTCTATCAAACCACATCAGAGTCAATAAAAGTATGAAATAGGTCATTATATACCATTATACAACAATGGTATCACCAAGTATCCATATCTCAATATCAATCAATTCAAGTTGCAATTTAAACAATTGAATAGCAATAACAAGTAGATAAACAATGGTAATAGGTTTAGCAATTAACAATGGAGTGGAACATAGGTTGGTCATATATGAACAAAAGGTTGGCACAATTGGCATGCCAATGTCGCTGGCAATGATGACATTCAAATGGTAGGCCTATAGATGAACAAGTGATAGGCCTATGACAAAATGAACTAAGCATTTCATCAAACACTTAGTGTGCACTAAAGAATGAACAATTTGACATAGTTTGGGTGCAACTCCAACATTGCCCCAATTATCAACAACAACTCACAAACAAGGCAATACAATAGGCATTGATTAACCAATAAATAACTTCATATAATGGATAAAAAATGGTAAGGAAATCAAGTGAAATACAAAGTAAAATTCAAGGCATGAATAATGAAGTTGGGTTCGGCCAAAATAGTGGTTCCAATATAGGTTTCCAATCAATAATTCAACACATAAGACATGTTATTTGATGCATATTAAACTAACCTAGCACTTTAAATAGCCTTGAAAAATTGATTTCCCATCTATTTCTTCAAAGGAGGCAAAACTCACAACTATGGCAATCTTGATTCTCTACAATAAACCAACCATAAATTATTCATCCATTAGCCTCCAATTAACATATTCTAAGCTTAATTAACATAAACCAATATAAAATCAAATAGCTAAAACAAACAACTTAGGCTAGGGTTTGAAATTTAGGGAAAAGTGTTCAAATGCATCAATTGATGCAATCAAACACAAATTCCATCTAATTCATCTAAATTAAACATAAAACTAAACAAATCAACATTTTACCTCAAATGGATGAAGTACCCGAAATCTTCAAGTAGTTAGTTCTTGAAATTTTTTGATTTTTCAAGCAAATCAAAGATAGAAAACAAGAAATCAAAGGTTGAATTTAAGTTTTCTTTAGACTTTTCTTAAGAAAGACATGAACATGGTGGAGGAAATTGAAGAGCATGGTTCGACCAACAAGGAGAAGGAAGAAGAAGATGAAGAAATGGCTAAGGCATGCTTATATACTAAGCCATTAATGGTAAATTTTATTTTGGTTCTTAAACTATCAAATAATCATACTTTGTGTAACACCTTAGCCTAAACCCTAATAGGGACCTTTAGGGAAATTATTTTCCTTTCTTATTGATGTGTTTATATTATGTGTGAATGCATGGAATATATATATATATATATATATGCATGTTATATGACCTAGTTTTTAGGCCTAGAGTTGATTTGAAGTCAGTTAGGACCCAATCGGGTAAGTTTGAAAATTTTGGTAATTGGAGGACCAAATTGTAATTTTTCATTTTTTCGAGGTTTTATTAATTTTCCAGTATATTTGAGTAAAGGAAAGAATAAAAGTG
>CANXYC010321641.1:0-63552 GCA_948193065.1 Aleurites moluccanus | reverse complement strand
TTTTTCCAGGTTTCGGGTTGAGCTTACAGGGATTAAGTTTTTAAGTTGAGTATTCCTGCCTTCCATTTCTCAGGCAGTGGAATTATTTTATTTTATTATGTAATTATTTTATGTTCATTGTATTAAAATCTTTAGAGCTCTGCATTGTTATTTTTAATGTCAGGTTTATGGTTATTCTGTTAAGCAAAACTTAATTGATGTCAAATTATGAGGATTATATTGAATATGTGGGCTTATAGTTTTTGTTGGTGACAGTTATAGCTGTCATATTATAGGTTTTATTGTTCAGTGGTGAGTCAGGCTTACTACGGGTTCCGGAAGCCTTATGCTTTCCCGTTCCCTAGTGCCGGTCACGTGCTCAATTGGGGTCGGGTCGTGACATGCAATATTTATAAAGAAGCAAACAATAGTACATATTGGCTTTGCCCATTTAGGTACTAGTTTAGTGGCTGGTAACTATGTATATGTATTCTGGAGAAGCCACCTTAAGAATTATCTGGTTTGTTGCTCCATAACATTTGTAGAGTCTCATGTCCTAAGATGTGAGTGATGTAATTTCTGGTTTGTTTCTTCTTTTTTGAAAAAGAAAAAGAAAAAACTAAAAGAAATAGACAAAAGAACAGATAGGGAAGTTACCGTGTCAAATATGAATGGCATTGTATCACCATTTTTCCATGATGATACAAGAGCCTGCATTTCGAATTTTTATAACAAGTTTAGATACTCATTAATGCTTGAGCAAATTAAAACAGTGTGTCAAAAATCATTTAAAAGTCATCACTCAAACAATTAAGGCAATAATTTTATTGTGCAATACATATACTAAAAAGTACATGTAGTTTTATTGTGCAATACATGACAAAGAGAACATATCTTGTACATAATCTGATTCTCTGGAGTAAGAAATTTGACAAAAATTAACAATAAATCAGTATGATCAAACTAATTAAAAACCAGTAGTGGAATTATGTCTTACATCTTGATAAGTAGTTTCACACTTGGCACGTTCACCATGGTAGCGAGAGTCAATTGCAATAGCTACATATCCCCGTGAAGCATAGGCCTGAAACAAAAAGAAAAAAAAAACAGTATCTCCTCCGTAAAGTCCAGGCTTAATTATACATTGAACCTTTTAAAAAAAAAAGGAACTTGAGAATTAACAGGAGTAGCTATACCTCAAGCAAGGGCCTCAGCCACTCTTTGCACTTATTTGTAGGGTGCAGGAAAACAATAGCAGGTCTTCTTTCTTTGCTTTCTTTCAAATTCAGAATTAGCACAGGCAAACGCCCTTGTTCTCCTGCCTATTTCATTTAATTTATTAACTAACCAACCATCATATATAACACTATAATAATCAGCCTTCCTTTTCCAAAATCTCCAATAATTAATATATATATATAGGGGAACTAAATTTCGAGAACTGGTCTAAAAATAGACTTGGAAAAAAAATTGAAGTTTATAAGATTAATTTAAAAAATTTTAAAATTTTTTAATACTGTTGTAATATTATAAAATATTTATTTATTTATAAATATAATAATGCATTGATAACAAATAAAATTTAAAGTAATTTATATATATTTTAAAGAAATATACATAGAATAAATAAAATTTTAAAAATTTGTAGGGACTAAAATATACATATTTTAAAAATATATAGCATAAAATGAAAGTTGTAAAGTTTGGAAGGTTAATATAATATATTTTTAAAAAATATATTAATATAAAAATTAATATCAAGAACAAACTGAAATTAGAGTTATTCAAACATTAAAAAACTGAAATTAACCTCAGTAGCCAAATAAAGATTTTCCTCCTCCAATAAATCTTGAAAATTCTCAATCACTGCCTTAGGACAAGACTCCATTGCCTACCAAAACACTAAAAATTCTTAGAAAATCTGTGTTAGTTAATAATAAAAGAAGAATTAAGACGAAATTAAATTAAAATAATTAACCTCACACTTGGAAGTGGGCTGCGTATCATCCTGATACAACGGATTCACCACCGGCTTTCCAATTTCCACCGATACCGGAACTGGAAATCAAACAACAAAATCTCAAATCGGTGGCCAAAAAATAATCAATTAAAAAGAAAATAGTACTAAGGATTGTGATTTCACCTTCAGAGGATCGTTTGCTACGAAGCAGTTGAATGAAGTCAGATCGGATCTTGCGAGCATCAATAGTTTCTTGTTCCATTTCAACAATAGCTCCCTGTGTGCAAAACTAGAAAATTTAAACTTAGGTAGAGGTAGAGGGGCCAAGATAAAATTAATTTGGAATTCTGTTTTATATGAAACGAATTTTGGCGGTTTTGTGAAACAGCAGGTGGGTTTTAGAACACACGTGTGTAGGGTGAGGGATTGCATGGAGGGAGAGGTTGTAAGCTACAAAGAAAAAAACAAATTGTCTTTTCACCGAAAAAAATTTGGAGAAAAGATTATCAATCACAAAAATATTTCATGAGAATTTTCGTATATTACATAAGAATTTTTCTTCGTACATTAAATTCAATTAACCATTAATAAAATATTTTAATAAATATAATTTTTTTATTTTAAAAAAAAAATACCTATATTATTTTTTTTTATTCTTATTTCATTAAATAAGTGTATACACTTAATATAAATAAATATTTTTTAATATTATTTTTTTTAACATTTAAAAAAACGAAATTAATTCTGAATATATTATTTAGAAAATATATACATATTATTAAATTATATATTAATGTGTTCCAATATTTCATTATACATCGTTATAGATTTGGTGTAGATAAATTTTTTTGGCAAATTTGCTAAGTTTTGAAAAGGCTCTACTACAATACAATCAAAACACGAGAACACGAAAAATTATAATTAGAGCCAAATAAAATTATAGTGTTGCATTAAATTGATATGATGTGAGAAATATTAAATTCTAGTTAAAGGTTTAATTAAATTTATGATTGTTAATACTCAAACATTATATTATTTTTTTTTAAATAAAATCTTTGTCATGATGCAACTTCAAGGATACTTGATTAACACTAAATACGAAAAAATGTAAGACCGTCATAGTTGGTAGTTAATTTGATATGTTTAATGAAATAGAAAATTGACAATATAATAATTGTAAACTGAATAAAGAAGAGCGAGTTATGAGCTGCATCTGTCAAATAAAAACCTTATCATAAAATATATTCTCACATACATATATATAAGTATACATCAATATCTCAAAATCAAAACACACTCTGAAAAGTTATAAAGATGCATGTTTAACAATGAATAATATAACCTTCAAAAAAAAAAACAGTGAATAATATAATTATACAAAGAAAGCCTCTATCATCCCAAATATCACATACAAATAGCCACTTTGATTGCGGATCTAAATTATACATTTGCAATACAGAGAGTAGATGAGAATATATAGAGTAATAATTATACAACAAAGAAGATAATTAGCCATTGTGAATATAGAAAAACAAGACTTACTGTAGCCTGAAAATAAGAAGGTATGGACCAACATCTCAACTCGATGAATGATATTAATCGATATATAACTTAATGCTTAAAATTATGCCAAAATCTAATAATGTTAATATATATAGCAAAAATAAAATTAATATCACATAATTAACTAAGAGTGATAATTAATCAGTAGGAAATCATACTAAACCTCGATAATAAAGAGTCAACTCCTTTAATATGAATCTCTTTTTTCAAACAATATCATAATTTATGTTGGACCTTCTGTCATCCCAACATGAATGCATGACGAACCCAATATTCTCGTCACTATGAGCATGCAGCATGACCTACTTGCAAGCAACAAAGATAATCATCTTCCACCGTCTCCAAATATAAATAATCATCATATATATATATGATCTAGAAAAAAATGAAATTCAAAGAATTATCTGAATACATAACAAATAAATCAAATGACAGATTTTTCCTAAAGACTGCAAATAATCTATTGAAAATTCCGAAGAGTTTTCTCTAAAATAAACCTAATCCCCCCTGAAACTCAAACAAATTCAAAAATATTTCAAATACCCCCATCTGAACCTCCATGTAACAATAACACCATATTAATCTATCGGCCTCAAAATATAGGATTTGCGATACGTAATTTCATAAGAATTCCAACGATTACAGAAATATAGATAAATTATCAAAGGACTCAATTAATCATAAACAATTATTCCAAAATTATTTTATACACAACAATTAATAATTTAATTATAATGCAACATGTTTGAATTAAATTCTGCAATGATCGTGCGATATTCATCTGGTTCAAATGCCATTGTCATTGCAATATAATAAACCTCATCTCTCTCATCGAACACCTCATGAGTTACGTGCATTATCAGGCAAACAACACTCTGCATAAAAATTAACCAGTGCAGACTCAGAGAAGGGTTGGGTATTGAGAGAAAGTTTCAAAGCCATAGAATGGAAAACGAGCCTAAAAGACAGGGCAAAGAGATTAGTGCAGGTTTTGAAGAGGGAAGCTACAGTGTATTGGTTAGGGAGAATGGGTTGCTAGAGCGTGGAGAGAAAATGGTGGGGAGAGAGGAAGGAAAGGTTGGGTGCAGAAATGAGAGAGGTCCATGAGATAATGTTTGAAGAGAAAAGACGATTGGAATGGGTGACAGTGAAGGAATTAGTTGACTTCGGGTAGAGAGTAAAATTTCGGGGTGGTTGAAGAAAAATTTAAGTATAAAGGAGAGATATTTTAGTTTTTTTTTAATGAGTTTTCATCGCATAAGTGCATAGAATGACTAAATATATTTACATAATTAAAATTGAGGAACTAAACAATTAGTTTTTTACATAATAGAGATGAGTTAATAAATTATATCAAATATTATGAATTAAATAATATTTTATTATTTTTAAATTGATATAATTATCTTGTGATCTGAATCACCTGACATTTTATATTTGAAATGAAATAATGTTATTGCTATAGTCTTTTTAATGATAAAAATAAAAGTTTATTTGAAAAATCTGAAATTAAAAAGTATAATTTTAATTTTAATATTTGATAACTACTTAAAATTAAAATTAAAATTTTATCTATAGTTTCATGAAATTATAATATAATTAGAAAAATAATTCTATAATTTTATAAACCTCATTGCAACCCCTTTCCCAACGCCACCCTCATTGTCACTCTCAACATCGTCGCCAGCATTATCATTGTCAGTAATGGTGGGCCATCATCACCACTGTTATTATCGGCGGTTTATCACTATCACCACCGCCAACGATGATAGCTCGTCGGATTGTAATCACCGGCGGTCCACCATTACCACCACCAACAACAATGATGGCTCATTGGACCATAATCACTGACGATCTATTGTCACTCTACTATCACCACCACAGTTATTATCATTTCCATCGTCATTAATTTTTATGTAATTTTAATTTTAATTCTAATTTTTATGTGAAATAGATATTATAAAATTATAATTAAAATTTAAAAATTTTAATTCCAATTCTAATTTTTTTTTCCAAACTAACTTTAATATTTATCTAAATTCTTCATAGTAACTTAGTTTTAGTAAGAGTTTAAGTTACCATGAGTAGATATCTTTTATTTATTTCATTAGAAAATTATTTAAAATATTCGATGCAAATGATGAACATAATGCATTTTTTACTTAAAATTAGATGGTTGCCATCTAAATTTAGAGGAGAAAGACTCCACATGATTATAAGAGAGGCATTATTTTCATGTGCATAGAATATGTCCAAAAATTCTCCTATTTATACATTTGTAGTAATTACAAATAGTATAAATAACATAATAATTGTAGAACCTCTAAAAGGATATAAATATTGCTTTCGAGTTAAATGACTTGAATTCACAATAGAAATATTATGGTGAATTCGAAGTTTGATAAATATTCAAATGATAGTTAATTTGAACTTGTGGGTTTAAGAATATAATCATAAAAAAAAAATCAACATAATATCAAATTAAAATACCCAATTATTTCAAATGAATTTTTGTCCCAAACAAATTTTAAAATAATTATTTATTTCGATAAATATGTCATTATCGAATGAATAATTAGGAGTACGCTTAGTTACTGTATAAACTGTAATAAAAGAAGAAAAAAATAAAAACTGCTGTATCCTAACAATTGATATATGATATTTATTTAGAAAAATATTTATCTACTAAATATTTTTCTCATACACTTATTCAATGAAATGATGAGATATTTTAATTAATATAACTATTTTTTTTTTTTTTTACTCTATGAAAAAACACAAAATATATTTTTTACTCTATATATTTTTATTTTATTAAATGGGTGTATACACCCAACTAAATTATGATTTATTTTATACAACTAAATTATCAATTTTGTCCTTAATTTTTAGGAAAAGTTTAAATATTAATTATCTAATTCAGGTTGTTCATCTTATGTTTAATGTGAATTAAATTATTCTTTTACGACACATGTCAAAGGAGAAGAAAACTTAGATTAGGGGTGATTTCCTCATTGAATCAAAAGGTTTTTTTTTTTTTTTTATTCAGTTGAAATTACCTACAGAAATTGTCTTTGGAATGAAATTGTCTTTGGTCAAACCTAAAACCTATCAGAGCCTGTCTATCGAATTCATGCCTGAATGGCTATTGGGAATTATTGAAGAGGTGCCACAGGTTTAAAAGTAAATCATTCAATAGAGACATAATAATTTGTACTAATTCTTAAAAAAGAAGAAGATAGATTTGGAGTCTCATATTAGCATATATGGCAAATAACCAAGCATAGGAATTCAACATATTCTTGCATCAATTCGGCAAGTTAAACGAGAGCTCACAGACTATATAACTTAAGAACATCATTGCTTCAGGAACTTGTCCCTTGTGACAATTAAGGACAATAACATGAACATATGGTAATTTAATAAATTAATTCTTACATCACTTGGACAAGTTTAGAAGAGCTCCCTGTTTTTAGTATAGATAATTCACAAGATAACTAATATTCCAATCTAAAACAGACAATTTAAATGAACAGCATCATTACTTAAGGAACTTGTCGAACCAATCACTTGCTTCTTTCACCATGAATGTTGTCATTTGATGCCCAATTCCAGATTGTGCAACTAGCTGCATGTAATGGAAGAAATACCATAGAAGCACACAAAAACAAGAGATTACTTTTTTGATACATCGGAGTATTAGACAAGCTACAATTCTGTATGATCCAAGAGCAGCATATGTATGAACGCACGAACTGCAGAATCTATTAGATGGGAAAATGGGAGCGGGAGAAGGGGGAGTTCATAAAATAAATGTACTTCCAAGGGAGTAATTAAATATTAGATATCCTTGTGATATAAATTATCAAGGTGCTTTCAGTATGGGAGCTCCACATGATATGGACAATTTTGAAACCCATACAGAAATTGTAGGCCTTAGAGATAACTAAAGATAGTGATTCAAATTTATAGTCTGACAAAAAGTCCTGAAAAAATGCACAATTTCATACCTTAAATTTATTGAGACTATGGGCTTCAGAATAAGCCTTGTTTGCTCTTGCTTTGGGAATTTCTAAACCTGCAAGTGGGCAACGGGGATCTTCTGCACCTGTAATTTCCAAATCCAAACAAATATTTAAATCCTAAATGAACATTCAGCATAAGTATTAAGATTAATCCTGAGTTCAGGAAGCAAAAAATAAATAAATAAATATAATCATTGATTCTGCACAAAATCAATATAAAACTTCACCTATCAATCAACATGGACACAAAAAGGATTGATTCTGTTCTAAATTTGGAAATGCATGTTAATTATTGTGTGATGCATTACTGAATTTTCAAGAGAAAGTAAGCATGACATGAAATAAATCAGGATCAACTGAAAACACCGAAATGGTTAGAGATGTTTTGTCAGATTAGGAGAATTCAGAATAAACTTTCGATGCCTTTGAATGTTTGATCTGTGCTTAAACTTTGTCACTTCAAAGGAAATTTTCTTAATTAGATAGTGCCATTTGGTTATTAGAGAGAAGGAAAGAATTTTACCATTAAGAATCAGCAGAGGGCGTGAAGCAATGGCAGGAATTGTGAATGGTGAATCAAAGATAGAGGCCAGACCTGGAGCAATCCTATCCCAGACCTGCCAAGGAATGTAAATATTTAAGAAATAAATCCAATTTTTTAAAAAGATAAACTACTGCAGGGAATTTGATCTTAAGGAAGAAAATATGCCAATCGTACAATCTACAGATTACTTGCTTCAATGTGTGAGTTCTCAAGTGTAACACCAAACTTGCTTAATATGATGATAAGTGTCTCTTGATGAAAAGACCAGCACAAAAGAGAATGAAATAGATGAGCCATGTGAGTGAGTTTGTATTTTAAGCCTGAAATTCATCTAGCTTACTGGAAATTACATAAAAATTATGCAGTTATCCTGACATAGATATCTATTCTTAAAGTAAAACTGTACTAACCTTCTCCACCACTTCTTTATCAATTGCAGTCTTGCCTAAATCTATCCGAGCCTCTGAAACAAAAAAAAAACTCAGCCCATCAGGGTGAAATTCCGACTAGAACAATTCTCGCTAGTACAGAGCAACAGAAGCTGCAGGGACTCCAGTCCAAATGCAAGTGTACCAGAGGTATTCAGAGCTCACTCTTATCAACAAGTAAAATGTGAAATAAATATTATTTGTATGTACAACAGTCATGCCTTAACACAAATCATATTTTTAACCAATTTTTTATTGATTGATCATTTCTAATAACTACATAGAGTTTTTCTTATAATAGTTTAATAAAAGAAAAAACAAAAAAAAAATTAAATGTTTCAAGGCTTGGCAAGTTTCACACTGAAGAGCAAAAGGCTACCATTAAATTAAACATATGATAACGACAATAAATGAAAAAAATAGTTGTTTCAGCAGGAAATGTAATTAGGTGCTTTGTTACCATATCCAGTTTCCTTGTGTTATACCTTCAAATACAGGCCTTATACTGTCAACCCGACCTTGCCACTTATCATTGTCTATGGCCCAACGAAATCCCTGAAGTTGTATTGCATACAATTCAGTTAGTTAATCAATATGTATTTGCTAACTCCCACAAAGTTATATCATTTACCGGGCATACCTGCACACCAATTATAGGGGCAGCCACAGCATATCTAGTGTCAGCAGCAGCAGCAAACCATGCATGAATTCCTACATTGCATAATGACACCCAAGATGTTATCATGGAACAGAATATACAACCTTAAATTAGTCATCTTCTTCGATTTCAAGTGACTAACCTCCCAGTGATTCTCCGGTAATTCCTATCCTCTTAGGGTCTATATCTTTCCTCTGCATAAGATAATCTGCCAGTTTTATCAAGTCCCAAACCTACAATAGTAGCAGATTCAAGTCATCAGTGTCTGAAGTAAAGTAATTCAAGAATTAAATCCCAACCATTTCAAAGAATTCTAAGTCTAAAGACATCATCAAAACAATTTAGATTTAAGTTCTTTATTGCCTCGACTCGTTTAGAAGACTAAACTACAAGAATCCAACTGATTACTAGTTTATAACCCAACCCATCAAGTCTCCTAAACTAAAAGTAACAATTCAGGTTAACTAAATGAAATAGACAAAACAATAGATAGTGAAGTTACCGTGTCATATATGAATGGCATTGTATCACCTTTTTTCCATGATGATACAAGAGCCTGCATTTTCAACAGTATAAACAGGTTAGATGCCAATGCTTAAGTGAAACAGAGTATACACAAATATTTGAAAGAATATTTTTAATGAAACACTGAGACAGCACTTATGCCACTAAGCATGTACAGTTTTCCCTTGCCCTTCCATAACCCATTGCAAAGAGAACAAATATCGTACACATTCCGAATCTCTTGCCTCAAAAATTTGACGAAAATAATAAATCCAGATCAAACTAAAATCATTACTGGCATTATCTCTTACATCTCGATAAGTAGTTTTGTTTTTGGCACGTTCACCATGGTATCGTGAGTCAATTGCAATTGCAACATATCCCCGCGAAGCATAGGCCTGAAACAAGGAAAAATAACACAGTCTTCTCCATAAAATCCCAGGCTTATACACACTTGAGAATCAAAATATGAGTAGCTACCTCAAGCAAGGGCCTCAACCATTCTTTGCACTTATTTGTGCTATGCAAGAAAACCACAGCAGGCCTTCTTTCTTTATTTTCTTTCAAACTCAGAATTAGAACAGGCAAACGCCCTTGCTCCCCTGCCTAATTAATTAATAATTAATCACAACATTTCATTCCCAAAATTACCAATCCATGAGTATTAATTAATTAAGAAATAAATTAGAAAAAGAAGAAGCTGAAATTAACCTCAGTAGTCAAATAAAGATTCTCCTCTTTCACTAAATCTTTAAAATTCTTAATCTCCACTTTTGGACAAGACTCCATCACCTAATCTCAAAACATATAAATCATTCTTCACAAATCATTCTTAAAAATATGATAAAATTATTACTGAATTCAATTCGATTTAACCTCACTCTTGGTCGTCGGCAGTGTATTATCCTGATACAACGGATCCACCACTGGTTTTCCATTTAGAACCGATAACGGAACTACAAATCAAATCAACAAAATTCAAAATCAGCCAAACAAACAAACAAATAAATTAAATCAACAATTGCGATTTTAACCTTCAGCAGATCTTCTGCTACGAAGAACTTCGAGGAAATCAGATCGGATCTTTTGAGAATCAATAGCTTCTTTTTCCATTTCTATGGTTTTAGCAGAAGGAAGAATAGAAGTAGATTCAACGGCTGAATTTTTTATACTTTGAAACCCGTATTTATTGGAAACGAATTTTGGCGGGTGAGCTATGGAGCAAGGATATTTCAGAGGAGAACACGTGTGAAGCGTGTGGGATAGGAGGATGTGGGTCCCTTGAGATTGGGATAAGAAGATTTGAGAAAGTTGCGTTAAGCGTGCTAATCGGGAAATAAGAATTCTCCGTTTCTCGGAGAAAAGCACAGTGTTAGTTTTGTTGGTGGTGCTCAACAGTGGAAGCACATGGAGAGAAATGAGCATGATGATTATTAGAATTTAGAAAGGTATTGAACATTCTTTTGGATTCGCCATGTCAAGTTCTCTGTTTAGATAAAGAGTGAAAAGCTGTAACTGTAAGCATAGTGCGAACTAAGATTACTATTTTTGTGGAATTGCTAAATTAATAAAAATGTAAAAGATTAAAGTAAAAAATTTAAATGATTTGTTAAATTGAATATATAAAAATTTTATATTATTTTTTTATTTTGAAAAATTTTAGAGAAGTTTTACAAGAGAAGCACGTCAAGGATCAGAAATACCAACAAGTCAAATACTCTTGGATATTCAGTTTGAATGTTTGATTATATAAAAAATTTATTAATTCAGGTAAAGTAGTATTGGAATAGTATTAATAAACATTTGACAATTTTTGAGACATCTTCGCTGTTGCCAACTAGCCATCCTTACTAAAAATGAAAAAATAAAAAAACTTTACGCTACAAAACATTTCGGAATTAGATTATTCACTCAACAACTATTCATTTCATGTTATTCAACCTCAGGGTTGGGCATAGTATCAATTGACTTGAGCATATAGAGAAACTTCTAGCGAAAGAACCATTGTTTTGTTGGTTTTGCATCAAGAACCATTCAGAAAACAAAGGTTTCAGGAAATAGGAAGCTTCAACAACACGCCAATTAAAAATCAGAATGACCAAAAACTTCTTTTTAGGTTGAGAAATTACGAGGAAGATTCACTCTTCAAAATAGATGTAAAAATAAATACCCTTGTTCTATCTAGCTACACAAAAATATTTTAAATATTTACAGGAATAATTTACAATTAAAAGGAATATCTCTGCATTCACTATAACAGCATATACAGCACAAAACCACAAAAATTAATTAGTATTTTAAATTCAGTAATTCCTCAAGAAGCATATTTCGAGATCTTATCGCATCAAGAATAGCTGGAGATGTTATTTCGTCATATAGGCGTATGATGCTGTTTTGAACCATTTTCTCCATAATTTAGCTCCTTATTCTCTAGATTAATCTCTCCATTTTCAACAGGTGGTGCAGACATTATGGGCAGAATACCATTAGAAGCAGAAGTTGCTAAGACAGGAGATTTCACAATGGCATTATTATAAGCCTTCTTATGATTTCCTGTTTCAGTTGCAGCATTTATGTTCTCTCTCTCTGCTAGTTCTTGTTGGTTCCCCATTTTACTCTTAGCCGACGGAGAATTCATAGTTTCTGCAATGTAAAAGAGATGTTATATAAGTTGAGAATATCAGCATCTAGGGTTAGATAATAATTCATTCAAACTTGCTGAGTTATAAATGTTTCAGAAAATCTCCTTTAACATGTTTAATTTCAATTATGTTTGCATTTCTAATTCTCAGGATTTAGCATTTTTTAGCTTCAGCAATATGCACCGTAAACAAATAAATGAGATTTCAGGACTCTATTTCTCTCTCACACTCTCTGAGTGAAGGATCTCTAATTCTATAAACCTCACAACTGGTTCTTATATCAGCATTTTATATCATAGAATCATATGTAGAGAGTAAGAATCACTTGAGAGCTGCAATTCAACACTCTCAGGTAACAAAAAGACATCAATTCAACCATCCAATAACCAAGAGCTGTATAGACAGCAGGCAGAAAAAAAAAGCCAGGGGAAACTCTATTTCATTGCATAGTCAATCTAATCAGCCTATTGTAAATGAGTTCATTTAACTATGAAACAAATGATAATATATTTGATGAAGCAACAGAACCTTAGCGGCCATGGCATTTTAAACCAAGAAAATTACCCTTTATGCTCCCACAAGTGATGAGCCTATTGAGAAAATCCCGGAACCTGTTCAAGATTATCTTTTCTTGATCTGCATAAACCTCTGACCACTCATGCCCACTAGATGATATGTGGGTTTCGCTTCCACAAAGTCCTCCAATCCCAGTTGGAGGCCCAGCTTCCATGAATATCATCTCTTGTTCATGACACATCAGATCAATTTCTGGTGATGCCGGCCTTCCATTTTCCAGATCACTTATTGCTTTGTTCCCATTCACGCAATCATCAGGCAAAGTTTTATGGATACCATGTCCACTCAGACTATCTTTCCTCCCTTGTCTGGACAAAGCAGAAGAAGTTTTGACATTGTGATTCTTTTCTCTCTCAGATTGCCTATCATCCATTTTTCCTATATTGAGTTGAGTTGCATATTTAGAAAGAATATAAAATGTTTATGAATGAAAAGAATGGATCTTATCTAAAACCTTCTACATCAACTTGTTCTTAGAAGAAAAAGGCTCAGGATATAGCACAAACATATAGAACATTAATCAATTTTTTTTTCTAACCTTTAAAAAATTACTCCATCTTTTCTGCAAGAGCCAAAAAAAAAAAGAGAAACTTGATAGAGAAGCCGAGGGCAACCCAATGATGTCTTTAAAGAGATAGTGCTTGATATTGGAATAAGACCAAAATGAATAGCTAGAAAATATTGTATCATATTATTCAACAAAGCATTGTTGATATTTTGAAAAAGAGGAGGTAATAATGCGTAAGAGAGATTTTTCTCAAAAGCAAGTCTAAACTCCTTAAAACTCACTGTCAGTTCACTTCTCTCCTTCCAAATAAAAATGACTTCCCATTACTTCGTGATAAAAAACTGAATCTCAGTGAATATAATAAATATAATTTAGTGTGCATCTCATAAAAGTAATTAGACTTGAAAATAAGATTAAATGATATAATATAATCCATGTTAATACTTGGCCTGTTTCCAATGTAATAAGAGAGAGAATATGTTTCCAAATATCTAGAGAACTACCTAATAATTTTCTGAAATTTTCTGAAAGCTATTTTGCAAATTTCTGATAATGTTGGATCAAAAAGTTATACAAAGAGAAAATATGGTAGTTGTGTCCATTGCCGTCATGTAATTCACAGTAAAATTTATAAGGAAAAGAAAAATGCTAAGAAAAGTTCACACATATGTTTCTATATATTTATCAAAACCTGCAAATGCCTTTCTAGCCTCCTCTGAAAGTACAACTAACAGTGAGCATATATCCTTCACATCCTGTGGTTGAAGTATGCCTGCCAGGGGAGATCTTCATTCACATGTATGAATGCTAATCAGTACTATAAAAAAAAGGAAAAAAAAAAGAAAGAAAAGGAGAAAATTTCCATGAATAATACGAGGAAAATGATGCAGAAAAGTGTTTACTTGTATGTCAATTTTGACAATCCCAAAACAGTTGCACTAGCAGCATAAGAAACAGGGGCAGATAAGGGAGAAGAAGAAGCTGCAGAACTCCTCAGATGATTTTCCTGGATGAAAGTAAAAAAGGAGAAAAGGAAAAGTGAAAAAATGAAAAATAATTTGCAGTTCCAACCAGAAAATACATGGGAATGGAACTAAAAATCAAATGAGGAAATAATAACATAAAATTTTACCACTGTCTAATCTTAAAGAGGAAATTAAAAATTAAAGATATCTACCATTCAAAGATCACCCGGTGCATTAATGACATCAAAAGTACTGCATAAAATCACAGTTAATTTGGATAAAGCCTAAACTACAGGAACAAGGATGGATTGATTGCAAAATTGAGAATAATTTTTGTTCATTAAAGTACAATAATACAAATAAAACCTCTTGTGCTTGTAGATGTAGGGTTCAGTATGATACTATCAAAAATAAATAAATAAATAAGAACATTTTCTTTGATATGAAAAGATATACGCTCATAAGGATCAACTAGATTTTTCATATCCATCATACCCATTGAAAATTTTCAGATTGATCTTTTGTTACACTGCCTAAGAGTTCCTCATTTTTTCTCTTCTTGGATATCAGAGGGGTTCCATAGCCAGATGATCCAATGGCCGCATTTGCTGCTTGCTGCATGCAAGCAATGCCATTATGATTAACATGAAAGAGAGCCCTTCTTTCTTCACTTCCTTCAAAATTCTTGCAGTCCATGCATTTACAATTGTCAGAGCACAAAATATTGGCTTGGAAGCACTCACAGTACTTCTTCAGGCACCCTGATTTCTTGCAGTGACATCCTTTATTGTGCTTCCCAATAATTTGAGCTTCCCTTGCATCTTCCTGGATTTATTTTACGACATTTTAAATGCATGCAAATTGTAATGAGAGTAGAAACTGAAAGTTTAAATTTCAAAAAGTAAGTTGCTAAGTTCATTTTGAGCAAGGAATTAACACATCTCTCCCTTCTTATTCTAGAGTCTTGTGCAGTGATACAAAATTACTTTATCCAACATTCCTTGTGAAAAATAAATGCAAAAAGAGAGCACGGGCATCACTTTGCAATCTGTGTATTTACAATAAATCTAATTCAGGAGTAAGGAAAAGAACTCAAAATTAGGTCAATGCCAAGCCATTGATTAGAAATGGAAAATGTGTCATTTGTTAACACCAGCAAACAAACTTAATAAAAGGTACCTCTATGTATAATAAATTTTGCTTCATCTTGTCTAATGAGAATCATGCTTAAGCACTTAATTTAACTATTGATAGTTGATCAAAATCATAGATTAGTGACATAATGTTAACCATTATTGATTCAAACTCAAAGGAGATAGATACATACACTTGCATCCAGATGTCCATGCGGGCTGCTTGCGATCTTAGGTCTAAAAGCATTTGGATTGCGCTCTAAGATAGCTGCAACAGCCTCTTGCCTAGAAGCCTCATTTTCCACATTGTTATAACAATTTATGCAATTGCAACCATTACAATGAATTCCAGCAGCAAAGCACTCACAATACCTAAAAATTGCAAAAGCTTCCTTCTTATAATAATGAAGAAAAAACATGAGCATAGCACAGTAATAGCCAACTATGCCAAAGAAGACATCAACTGTAGCTCTAGAGGATTCTATGAATTTGTTGCATGCTGAATTATATGTTTTGAGTTTTTAAAGGATATGAGTATATGCCCAATTCTTTACTTTTCAATGGTTCGCAAAAAGACCAACCAAAGGGAAGAGAGGATAAAATTAAATGTAAACTTTAAAGCTATGGGGGAGGAGAGGGGAGGAAAAGTGAAGCAATTGCAACTTTTATACTAGAGATACTTCTCAAAAAGTATGCATTTAGACAGTCTTTGTACATAACCCCCTAGGTCATTCCCTCACAGAACATGAATTTAGACAGTCTTTGTATATAACCCCCAGCTCGTTCCCTCACAGAGCATTTAAGTGTATCTAACTCCTTGAGGAAACATGTAAGGAAAAGACATATAATTTCTAGTTTATCTATATTGCTGTAACCTATAAGCATAACATTTTTTAATGTTCCAAATTCCAAATATTATTTAAAGAGTTAAAGCTGTTCATGACTAACACATGAAAACTCTCTCTCTTGATTTAACACATCTTACCTTGACAAGGGGAAAGGTCAAGCATATGCAAACAGATTTTCAAGAACCACATCTGGGTTGGAGAAAGTATCAAAACTAAAAATATAAGGGAAAAAAAACCGATAAATCAAACTTCCATGCTGAAAAAATAGGCAAAAGAGATGAAAGACTTACAACTTCAAGCATCTTGAATTTTTGCAATTACATTTGTTTACTTTCTTAGGAGTACCATCTTTTGCTTCAACATTGTTCCTTGGTCGTGATCCGGGAGACTCTTGCTTGCTGGGAAAAAAAACATTTGCATAATGGTAAAAGTAGCAAGCAGAACATTGATAAGAGAAACAAAGCAGTGTAAACATCATTAATTAATAAAAGTATGTATGTATTCTGATATAAACAATTATATTACAAATAATCAATTCAAAAAGTTAGATGATGATTATTTTGGAATAAAAAAAATTGAGCACAGCTATTAAAAGCTAAAGAACTATCCTTACAATTTATCGAATAATATCTGAGCTATAAAAATGGATTACGCTCGATCTTTAATTAATAATAACGCATTCAAAGATCTTATTAATTCATTAAACATTCTTCCTAGCAAAAACGTTATACAATCTAATCATAAACCACTTGCTAATAGTTTTAAGCAGAAATTAACTATGATTTTTTTAAAAAAAATGTTATAACTAATTTTACATTCGAATTTGACTCTACAGTGAAATCTTTCATTGCAATAGGAAAAAGAAAAAAAAAATAGAAAGAAAGTTACGCTATTGGCATTGTTGGCAGCGGAAGTTTCTGCACAGGATGAGGTATCCGACGCACCACCGGCGCTTGTTGTGGTCGGGCTTGCAATTGCGGCATTGCCTGTCCCTGCTTTGGTGGCGTTTGTAACTGTAAATGCAATAGAGGCTGCGGCTGAGACTGTGAAGAAAGCAATTGCGATTGTACTGGCTGTGGTGGTGGTGGCGGCTGTAACTTTAAATGTGGTTGTGAATGCGAAGACGGCGGTGGTAGCTGCTGAAATTTTGAATGCTCCGGCAAGATCACATTAGCTGATGCTCTACAAATCGCCGTAAAATCCAACTGCCGCGCTAATTTCTTTGGTGCAAAATCGGTAATCGCTTCACTTTGTTCCATTAATTTTTAAAAACAAATCACACACAAAATCTACAATTTGCAGCAAATCTAATAAGTTTTTTTCAATACAAAATAAAAAAGAAAATTTAAAAATAAAAAATTAAATCCGAACAATAAAAAAGAAACGGTGAACTCGAAATCAGTAATGGAGGAGTTCGTTAAAGATTAGGGAGCTGAACTGAGAGGTTTTTTTTTTTTTTAATTATTCGTTTCTTTCTTTTTTCCTTTTTATATTTAATGTGGCCTATCTCTCCCTCGTCAGTTTTTGAAATTTTAATTTTAGCATTATCGGAGGGCAGGATGAGGATGATGATTGATTTGACGGTCGAACTTGAAAGTGTTTACTTAACGGCTCAGATTGAGTAAAAAAGTGCGGTTGATTAAGAGCCATTGATTAGCGACAAAGTTTTGGGCATTTTAGGTATTGTAATGGGAAAGCAATTAGAGTGGAATTTGGCGGTAATGGAAATGAAGTCCGAAAGTGATAAGATTTTGATTCTGTTATAAACGTGTATGGTAAGATTAAGTTTGAGTTTAACTAGGGTTTAAATCGACGGTTTATATTTGAAACCTTTTAGATGACAGAAAAGTATTATCCGCGATTAATTTTGAATTGAGAATACGTCTTACCGAAGGAGGCTTTGTCTTTTGCCAATTGCGAGTCAAAATGCTGTTGCTTGGCCGTTGATGCAGTGGTTCTACTTTTGGAATGGCATTTTTGTAATAAAAAAGGTTTTTTTTGCACTGGTTCAATAATTTTTATACTGGGCACACTGCAGCCCACATCAAGATTTATATAGGTATTTGTGAACTGTGTTTTGCGGAATTTTGCTTAGATTTGTATAATTTTTTTTTTATAGGAGTTATCTCGTAGTGTTTTGCCTAGACTTATCTAAGTTTTTTTAGTTGCATATAGCTTATAAATTAATATGAGCATATTTTAAAAATCAAATAAAAAATACATGAATTTATGAAGCTTGAACAGTGAGCTTGAGACACTCGAAAGGTGATTTTGAGGACAAACAATGGACTAAGAAATTCAAAGGGGAACTGAGAAGCTTGACTAGTGAGTTTGATAAGCTCAATTGATAAGTTTGAGGAGCTCGAATGGTGAGCTAAGGAGCTCGAAGAGTAACTGAGGAGCTAGATTGGTGAGCTAAACAGCTCGAAGGGTAACTGAGGAGCTCGAAGGGTAACTAAGGAGCTCACCAATAACGTGTCACTCTTCCATTAGGGCACATGATAATGATGTGGCTTTGGATAAGATAAAATTATTGTGTTTCGGGTATGCCTTAGTATTGGTATACTTGTGTGTGGAGGAGCATACTACCGTCAATGATGGAGTGTTTGATGATTATTGGTCACTTTCTCGTTCGTGATAGTGATTATGGTGTTATTTTTTTGCAATCCAATATTGATTTTCAATAGAAAATGAGTTTGCAACTTCATTGGATGTCAATATTTTTGAGTTTTCATTAAGTTGCAAGTTGTATGGAGCAATATGAGATTTTGTAGTTGAATCTAATGCTTTTGGCCAAAAAAGAAAGGGAAGAACACAAATTTATATGTTGTTCCCACATGCAATATTTTGATGATGTGGTATATTATCTCATTCCAGTTTTAGATAATTCCTAGTGTGGAGATGATAAAATAGAACTTGTAGATAGAGAAAAAATTGATCATGATCTACCAGAGATTAATATGATGTGGAACCTTCGATACCTAAGTTAGTAGGTTTAAGGATAAAAAAAACTTAGAAAAAGAAGAAATAGTCTCTTTCTAATTATTAGAGAGAGGTTTTTAATGAGATACTACTTATTTGCATGAATGAATAATTTTTCATTTTATAGTAATCCAGTTAGGTCGTTGAACGGGTAGATAAAAATATGGTAATATTCTAATAACAGAGAAAACTGAAGAAGTAAGAATTGAACAAATAAATAGTCTTTTTTGTGTCAGTTTTTTGACATCCTATATGTGTTTGAGTACTATGAAAAAGTGACGTTTTTGGTGTGTCGTGTCCGCCTTTTTATTTTAATATGAATCATTTTTCTTTAGATTGAAAGTCCCATTAAAGCTCTGCGTTAGAAAATAGTTAAGTAAACTACTCATATTCGAATTGAAGGATTTTTATAAGGGATATGAGCTGTTTTATTATCAAGCCACTTGTATGTCTATCATTCGAAATAGCTCGTAATTAACCCAAAATTAAAGATTTAAGTAGTTAACAAACTTAAAAGTCAAGCCCATTTAATATGTAAATAAGATTTTTTTTTTCAATTTCTTCTATTTAATCAAATATAAATTAGTTGTTTTTATCCCTTATCAATAATTAGAAAATTAATCATCAATAAAGAATTTATCCTTCACTATTTGATTTCTTAATGATATTTTTTTGTTTCTTTTATTAAAATATTAAAATTTTTCACAATGAGTCCTGCATAATGCACATGATAAAAATATAAAAAAATAGGAGAAACTACATAAAAAAAATAACCTTTGGTTTTAAATTTTTATCATTTAGGATTTGTGGTTTATTATGTGCAATTTTAAAATTTGTGTTTGTGTTTTTCGTGGTTAACAATTGAGTATTATAACTCTTAACATCGTTAAGATTGGCTAACCAGAAAATATCAATTAAAAATTACTTTTTTTTAACATGGAATTATAATAAGCATTATGAGACCCATGATAAATTATAAATAATTAAAAAATATATAATTTAAATTAATTATTATTTCCATGCTTTTAAGTATTTTTGATTAATTTAGAATCAATTCAAAACAATTTAAGCCATTGTTCACATTTTCAAAAGAAAAAGAAAAAAAGAAAGAGAAGAAAAATTCATCGTTAACCCACAATTGTTCCTTATGGCTGCAAAATCAATGTCATCTAATTTCCAAAACCACTTTGTTCCGCAAAATCTCCTTCTTCCTCACCATCATCGCGTTCTTTATCTCCGCTTCCAACTCAATCACGTCGCCACTCAACTCAGTGTCCTCTTTATCTCTGTCTCCAAACTAATTATCTTGCCGCTCCACTCAGCCTGTCAGCCAATGATTTCGCTTCATTTGCAGCCTCTAATTTCTTGTTTTCCTTCGCCATTCTTAAGAATAATCTACTCCTTGCTTTTGCATATGATCATATGCAGTGGGTTTGGTTGATTCTTAATAGCGTTGTCCAGATAACACTAAATTGAGCACCAAGTGCCACTTCTGGTGTTTCATTGATTTTATCTATTAAATTTCTGGTATTTGGGTCTTTGAAATTAAAGAGAGGGAAAGAATAATAATTTCCTGTATCTTTCGTATATTATTGAACTTGCTTTCTACTTTTGTTATTTTGTTGTTTGGTTCTCAAGAAAGTGAAAGGAATATTTAGATGGTTGTTAGATTTTTGGGATTTGGACCTTTGAAAATTCAGAGGAATTATAATTTGGGAATTTTAGAAAATTGTTTAAATTTATTTTCTTGATTAATTAAAATTTTTTATTTGTAACTTGTAACATCCACTTATAATTTCTGTATAAACGCACCAAACTTTTCCATGTAATTAGTCGGCTGTGGAAACATCATTATTGGAGCATTCACTTTAGTTGGCTTTGCCTCTCTCTAGACTATGGCAATTTGGTAGGTAGAATTTGGACTCTCTCTAGGCTCTATCCCTCTATAATACACAGACACACACACACACACACAAAAGAAGAAAAGAAAAAAACAACTTGATTTTAATATGTCAATATTAATTTTAAATATTGGCTCAGTTAATAATTAAGTTTATTGGCTTCTATATAATAGAATTGATTTTTGGCAACAAAATTAATCTTTTCAATTATAATAACTCTTATTAAATTAATGAAAATATAATTAGAAAAGGAGACCCTGCCCATCAATATTATCTATAAAAAAGTATTTAGAAGTGATTGAAATAAATCTCATATGGTCCACATTCAAAAAGATAATATATGTCAACCATGACATATATAAGGATGCATGCCCCTATATATGTAATATAACTTCTTCACCCAAAAATGAAAATAATTATGGGTATATATATATATATATATATATATTTTGTGAAATTATTCAATATCGAATTCGAGCTGACTGAGATTTATAAGGAGATAAAACCTCAACGTCTATTTTTTTTATTCATAAGTTTAAACTTGAGTCTTATTTATTATTTGAATAAATAGGTGTTAGTATTTTGAGTATATAAATATATGTACCAGGAATTTTTTTTTTGTTAGATTTTTAATTTTAAATGGTAGTTAACTAATTTAGTGTTTGGTGAAATTGTAAATTAAATATTAAATTTTAAATAATATAATTTTTAAATTATAAAATTATTTGAAAATTCAATCACTGTTTCCTTTCATCTCTCGCTATAATATTCTAATCTTCTATTAATCGTGTATCTTAATTAGCTTATAAGTTACTTTATTAATAAAAAAAGATATATGGTTAATTGCAAATATATATAATAAACCAAGTCTAATACTTCTTAATCTTGTAGGGTGTATATATAATTATCCTATTTGAAATCCAGGTATATGATTAGTGGTAGCTGATCATTTCTTGCAATCCAGAGCCAGATATATATAGGCAGCCAATGTCCAAATATCTAGTAATATAATATAATATATAATTATTATTATTTTAAGATTTATTCCGATAAATATTATTTATTTAAAAATTTTATTTTTTAATTTTAAATTGTAGCAATTAAACATGATAATGAATTACTAATTGGATGTGTTTAAAAATTAAAAAATGAATTGCAAAAAAATACTTTCTACGACTGTCCTCTTATGTCTCTATAAGAATGGGTTCATTTGTTGATAGGCAAACAATGGAGATTGAACCCTCTATTTGAACGATTCAAGTTTTAGGCCTCATTCAATTTAACTATTCAATTTAACTATTTGTATAACTGTTTATAGTTGTTATTAATTATTAATTATTATTGATAATTGTTAGCTGATAGTTGATAACTGATAATTTTTTGTTATTACTTAATAACTAATCGTTGTAGGTTGTTTATAAAATTATTATTAACAGTTAACTATTAATATATTAAATAACTATTAAGAATAAATATTAATATTTATCTTTTTATTTAAATATTATTTTTAAAAAGATAATTTTTTTTATTTAAATAAATAGAGCTTTAAAAAAAAATTAAATTGAAGATAAATAACAGTTATTTAATTACCTAACAGTTATCTCACAACTTAATAACTATTATTAACTAAATGAGTTTAATATAACTATTAAAAATTATAAAACTAACGGCTGCATCAAAATTTTTTTTTATCAAACACCCAATATCAAATCCTTTTTGAATCCTAGCTATTATTAAAGAGAAGATAAGCTTTACGTAACAAGTGATCAATCTAAATATCAAATTTCAAATATTAATTTATTCATCTCAAATGAAACTCCTACTATTTTATAAATAGTATAGATGAAAAATGGATAAAACAAAATAAAAATTAAATAAGGATATTATTACGTATTAATTTATAGGGATTAAAGTGATGTTATAAACTAATGATAAAGTGAAATTATTTTAAAAATTAAAATGAAGGTCCAAATATAGAAAATAGAAAAATTCTTACTTATATTGGATATATATATTAATTTAATGAAATAAAAATATTTGGAGAAAAAAGAGTATTGATATTATTTCACTGAGAAAAAATAGATACAATAATCATATTGACTCAAATATCTCATTATTCATTGATTTGACTTAATAAATAAGATAAATTTATGCAGTTAATGTAAAAAAAAAAATTTTATGAAAATAAATATAGATTAATATATTTTTCTTATATTGATTTAATATTTTTTTTACCAAAATTAGCAACCTATTTGCCGTATTTATTTGTAAAGTTAAAAATAATATTATTATATATCAACTAACAATATATTCCTCATAAAATTTGGAGAAAAAGGATTCTAAAAAATGAATTCTAGCATAAAATCAATTACCTTTATTAATATATGTACAATTTAATTCACATAATTTTGTTTACAAAATTTATTTTAATATTACTAATTTGCTTATGAATTTCCAAACAATCTTTAATAATTAGATTCAAAATAAAGGGTTTGGGAGTGGCTGTTGTGCCAAAATGTATAATAACTTTTTATGTGAGATATTTTAATGTCTTAAAAATTAAAAAAAAATTAAAAATTATAATTTAATAGTATTTTATTTAACGAATCTAATAATATTTTTTTACATTAAATAAAAATTAAATGAATAATAAAAATTATTATAAATTTTTTATATTAAATTTAACGATCAAATTTAATGCATTATTACTCATTTGATTTTTATTTAATATAAAAAAAAAATATATCATTAAATTTGTTAAATAAAACACTGTAAAATTATGGTTTTTAAAAATTTTTTAAAATTTTTTTAAAATATCAAAATGATCAACATGAAAAGCTCCTGTAAATTTTGGCACAAAAGCCACCCGAACCCAAAATAGAGCTTCGTTGTTGTGGATTATTAATAGCATTAACCACAACATGTGCATGCGACTCTGTGTACTTGAAAACAAATAACTATATTGATTTGATAGACTTATCATTAATTAGGATTAGGAAACGAGGACTACTAACGTTAATTTTACGTGTCGGAATCTACTATTAAGGTAGTTACATGCACGTAATATGGATCCGTGCTGATATTTTGATAACTTGTAGTGATTAACTTCGTCTATTTATATTTTCTTTTTTTAAACGCATATAATTATTGGGGAAAAGGAAAAAAAATGTTACTTTTCAAACATACATATTTTTTGAGGTGATTAATTTTTTTAGAAATAAAAAAAAAAATTAAATCAAGAAAAAAAAACTATTGAAAAAAATTATGTATAATATTAAAAAAAAAAATCAGATAATATTAAATAAATAAATTTAAAAATTATATTAAATGAATAAAAAATAAAAAATTTTGATAAATTACTTGGGATAATAGTAATTATAATAAAATATAATTTTATGAAAATCTCTATTTATTTTTATCTAATTTATTTTTATATTAATTTATTTATATTTATCTAAAATAATTATTTTATAATTATGTATTATCTGAAATAATTATTTTTAATAAGTATTCTCAGAACACTCATTAAAAAAAATCAAAATTGGACTATTATTTTTTATTAACAAAATAAAAAAATATTAAAGAATTCAAGAACTTAAAATATCAACAGATAAATTTTAAAAATTTTATCAACTAATATTCTTAAAAAAAGTTGTACTACATATACAGTATCACCAGTTTTCTATTAATTACAAGCTAAAAACATAGTACCATACAATTTCAATTACAAGATAAAAACATAGTACCATACAGCTGCTTATGATTTACCATTTATTAATATTCTATTGATAAATTTAAAATACATTTATTTAGAGGACAAGAATTTGTACCATATATTTATATTTGAATCATAAATTTGAATTTAAATCAAATTTCTTGTTAAAATTTTTAAGATTAAATAAATTTGAATTTGATTCAAATTTATAATGAACTCTAATCTTTAAAAAATTTAATATTTTAAATCTTATTTTTTATCTAATTATTTTAAATTTATTATTTTCATCCGTAATCTAAAATTTCTATTGTTTTTCTAAATTTTAATTTTTTTACCATTTTCAAATAAGAAATTTAAAATCAAAATTTTGAATTCAAATTTATACATCCAAACGCAACCTTAAATTTAATAATTAGAAGGAGAATCCATTTAATTAAGAAGAAGAATTAGACAAAAACAGCTTATGGCATATATTCCATGCATATAAAAAAGATCTCTCTCCAATTATATAGAAGAACATCATTTGTTTGTTTGAATTTGTTGTTATTCACATGGACCTAATATTTGTCAGTGTAATACTTCATATTTATAATTAATGTTTACATAATTTTGACAAAAAATTAAAGTTAATTAGCATCTAATTTTCAGTACGTACAATACTACAGTGCGAACAAATTACGTACAGTGACAGTGCTGTCAGACCAACAGTAGTGAATAAAAAAAAAAATTATAACCTGTTTAATATAGAAGGTTTGGAGTTCAACGGCCTTAACAACTAATTAATTGTATGTGGATTACTTTCAAATAAGATAGATCTTTAGAATAAATTATGTGTAAAAATTTAATTTAATTGAATTTTAGCTATAAAATTTAATTATCAATTAATATTAAAATTCATGTGTTTGAAATAAATTTTAAAACGATATAATTTATTCAAATTGTATTGTTTAAAATAAAAAAAATGTAATTATTATAATTATTTTATTTTACTCTTATTTAAAAAGAGTAATATTTAATTTAAATAAAGTCGATTTAAATTTTTAATAATAGAGTTCATTAAATGAATTGAATTTTTATAAAATCACATGATTTCAATTCTTTCAAAATATTTTTTTTAATTCAAAACAATTAAATTTTATTAATTATATATTTTCAAATATAAAAATTGACAAAATAAAATTTAATTGAATCGAACTCTTATAAAATTTAAATTTCCAAACGAAGCTATATGATGATCTCAAAAAAAGGAAAATTCTTATTTAAAAACCATATTTATATGTGTGATTTTGTTTGATGTAAAAAAATTAAATTTGACAATATATACTAATTTTATATTATAAGATGATTAATTTACATGATAAGATCTAACTTATGTGAAAATGATTGATATAAACTGAGTTTAAATAAGTGGTTCCATATGGAACGAGTGTTAAAAATAAATTATATATCCCGTATTAAAATATAACTAAAGTAAATAAAAGATTTATAAGATTGTAAAAGATGGACTCAACACTACTTTATTTTATTGTATAACTTTTTTTTTAAATAATAAAGTGTTATTACGAACTGTAATTCATTTTATAGAAAAAGTAATGCATAGACAAAAAATTTCAATAAAAAAGTTATTGTTATGTAATAATCAATAAATTTTTAAATTAATTTAGTTTATATATTATATTATAAACTAATTAATAATATTCTAATACATTAACGTGTTAATTATAATACACTTAATAATTAAAATAATTAATTATTATGTCTCATACTATAATTCTATATGATAGTATAAATTCAACTAATATTTATTTTTTATAAATTATTCGATATTTAATTACTATAATAAACGCCTACTTTAAATTCGAGCGAATGGAATTATATAAACAGCAAAACTCTTCGTACTATATTTTAATACAACTGCGTGCCGGTGGCTTATTTTTTTTCTTGGTAATTGTAGGAGATGGAAGGTGAAATGATACGTACATATGGGTCTAGCTAAGGAGGCCAGGAATGTCATATTGTCATATACATATATAACACTATAATTTGGCGGAGAAACCAATAAAGCTGAATTATGAGTAACAACCAGAAATATTCATAGGGCCACCTCATATATATATATATATATATATATATCTCATCACCAGCACCAGCGTCTCCCACCACCACCACCACTACCGCCCCCATGTTCGGTGAACCTGCAGGTTGTCGGGTTTTCAAGATTTTGCAGAATCAATGGAGAGATTATACACAGTACAAACAAATACAAACATTAAAGATTTTAGTCTTCTCTAATTAATTTTTGTGGTTCAGTACTTGTTGATTGTCATAATTACTTCTTAATTACCCATACCCAGAATTCATAATATTAACATATAATTTTGTCACAAATCATCAGCATATGTAAATTATGTTTGTTGGGTGTCAGCAAAAGACTTTTTATTATTTGGTAGTGGAATTAATAAGCTAAAAAGGCATTTGAGAAAATTAAGGAGCAGACAAAGACCTTAGGTTGTGGAACCATTATTTCCCATCTCAAACATTTCCTTTTTATTATTGGATGTATCTGCTGGACCTATATTTCTGCATGATTTGAATAGAAGAGGGCCCTTTCTCAATTTTTATTATATATATTATATGTACATATATGTAGATTAATTGAAGGGTGAAGTATCCTTTTCAATGGTTAAATCGATGGATCAATAATATTTATATAAAGTCTTTAATTTCTTTAGATTTGTGTGTCTAATTTCAACACAGATCTCAATGGAGTTCACTGACATGGATTTTTGCAGTGATGAGAAGATCCAACATCTGGGCACTTTTATTTACCATGACGAACAAAGACAATTTCTACTGTACCCTTTTTATTATTTAAATATTAAAACCTCCATCTACCATTTCAGCTTCTGTTCTAATTTACTTTGTACATATTATTAAGTAAAAACAATCCAAATATTACTGTGATCAATATATATATATATATACACACACACACACACTTAAAAGGAAAAGATAATACTTACCATTTCATTTTAACCTTAATTAATTAATTTCACAATCTCTTTGTAAAGTTAAAGGGTATATTTTACCATACTCCATTATGATTATAAATCAATCAATGAGTTCTATGACTTGAAATTCAAATTTCATCAACACGAGTGGAGCCAGAATAGGGCAGGGGGTGGGAAGAGATTATTATATAGTATATGTCATGTTGTGTATATAGTTCTAGTAATATTTATTTTTAATAATTATTATATATATTAATAATTAATAATAATTTTACCAAATATTTATAATAACTATCAACTAATAATTAACAACTATTATAAATCGTTAGATTTTACTTATATTATTCAGAGACAAAGATTTAACAAAAGAAACTATTAATTATCACTTTTCAAATTGATGACACAATTATTGTTATGTATTCTATAATAATTCTTTCTCATTCTAATGGCCGTTTTATAAATTGAAATTTAATTAAGGGTTGACTTATTAGTCTATAAAATAGTTTACTCTTTTTTTTTTTATTATTGATGATAATTTGATTTTAAAGTTAATATTTAAAAAATAATTTCTAAATATAAAAATTGAAAGTAAAAATACATTTTTAAATTCGCAAGAAAAAATTTAATTTTAATTAACACATAAATTAATTCAAAAATTCCTTATAATAATGATTTGGATAAAAAATAAAAATTAAATTAAATTAAATCAAAATATATTGAAAGTTATTTGTCATCATCAATCTTTTAGAATAACAATGGAACTAGAGAAGGGAGGAAATGGTAGCTAAGTATACGTCAGGTATTTATAAATCCAATTACACTTAATTAGTATTGATGCACACAAAACGTCCAGAATATGTCAATGGAGCTTGAAGATTAATTAGTGCCAATAAAGTCACTATCTGACACATCTTTAAAATCAACAAGTCTCTGTCTCTATTTCATTCTACTTTGGATTAATATTATTCCAATTTTCTCTTATTATTTGTTAATTTTTTTAGTTATTTTGTCTTTATATATTTAGATGTGTATAGTTTAGTTGTATATTGTAATTAATTATAATATATATTTATATATATCCCATTTTCGCTAAAAAAAAATCTATATATTTGCTATAGAATCCAAAATAATTTTTCAAGTAAAAATCATTATCAATTACCAATGAGACCAAACTATGTTTTTGTATAGGAAAGAAAATATAGCCTCAAAAATTAAATTACACATAATTTAGGATAAATTACTCTATAAATATGACGAGATAAACTATGTTAATCGTAAATTTATATGCATAAAATCTCCATTAAAATCTTAATTAAGTATGAATCTTACTGAATTTAGTTGAAGCTAGAGTTATAGAGAAAAAGGGGCTATAATATTCATTAACAAGGGTATAATTCATTTAGTAATATTATTCTAATATATAAAAAAAGAAATGCATTCATTGCAATTTTGGTCAAGATTTTTAGTTAACTAATTATGTACTACATAATTTTTTTTTAGGTCTACAAAAAAAGCAAGGGGACTCTAATTTAAAACTTTAAAAAAAATTAATATTGACACTTATAGTTAGATTTTACTATATATTGAAAAATAATTGAAGGGAGAAGAATGAGACTAAATTGAATAAATATAAAATGTTGAATAAGTTTATATATAATTAGATCCTCCAATCTCAATTACTAATTTTTGAAGTTGATATTTTTCTCACTATATAAGTTTTAACATTTTATAATATAATAAATTCAAGCAAGTTATAATAATAACTTGAAATTCAACATATATCTTACTAGATGTATTTATTTTTTTGAAATTGTCCGATATTAAATGGGACCCATAAAAAAATAACGTTCTACTAATTTCTATTTTTCTTTATTTATAAGATTTGAATTCAAAATCTTATTTAAGAGCAACAAACTTTTAGATATATTTATAACAAAACTTTGGTATGTTTTCTTTTCAAGGATTTAGTTCGATTGCTAAAGGCTTTCTTCATTTTCTTTTTCACATGTTTTCTGAATTCTATTTTCATTTTTCTACGTACCAAGAAGGGAAAAAAAATCCAGGGTACGAATTATGAAATATGCCAGTTTTGACCATTTATATCAATATAAAATATCAAGCCGAGCAAGCTGATCAATATCTCTTAGGTAAAAAATAATTTTGCATCTACAATATATATAATTGTTTTTATAGTTTTAACTTTTAAGTGAATTAGTTAATTAATTATTAATTTCCAAGTTGATAATTAACCAAAACATTAAACTTGCATGCATGAAGATGGTGGTCTATATGAGGAAAACTAAAACAAATTAAGTATATGACAATAATAAGTGGACATCCAAATTAATTTAATTTAACGTCTAAAACAATAAATTTCAACATAAAACTATTTTTTTAGAAAGCAATATAAAAAACTAAATATTATTCATTAAATATTTGATATTTAACTATTAATTAATATCTGCTAATAATCAAATGTCTTTCTCATGATATAAAAAAACTCTTAATAGAGAGCTTTTTTTTTTTTGTATGTCTTTTCGATCTTAAATATAAATTAATCAGATTTAATAAATTTAAATATTACTTAATCATAAAAAAAAAATTTTAAAAACTCCTCTCTTTCAATAATTTTTAATATATGAAAGAAAAATATGTAATATTTTTTTTTCACAATTTGTTTAAATGTATTTCCTAAATGTGAAACAAAATCGTTAATTTTTCTCTTTTTTTTTTTAATCCTCAAGAGATAAGAAATTAATACAACATAAACACACATATTTTCTTTGTAAAGATCAATAAATAATGTTTTTTTTTAAGAAAGACCAATAATAAATAATGTAAAGAAGACAATTAAAGCGTTAATAACAATGACTAGCTAGTACATTTGGTTGATGATAAAGTTTTCACTTCTATTTTTTTATATTTATTTATAATATAATTTATGAAAAAGGTCAATTAATTTATTATATAATATATAATTTGTGAGCAATACCCACCACCTTCCATTACTAGGCTAAGGTTAGGGTTAGATATTTAGGGTTACATCCGCCAATAAAAAATTTATTAGGGTTTTTTAAAGTCAAAACAAACCCCATTCTCTAACGAAGCAAGTGTATTACACTCTCCAATTAAAATTCACATATATGGAAAAGGCATCTTTGGACCAAGATGATGTGACAAGTGACTAAATTAAGTTATCCTCCAAACAGAGCGTGTATTTTACGCGTTTATGACAACAGTAACTTTCACTATTAGCATCTAAGGGTTTTGCCTTTTGCAAGCCTCACAAAAAGGAAAAGAAAAAATAAACTTTAATGGATTGTGATAAGACCCGCACCTTCCTTACACGTGTAATCTTTCTATTGGTTACCTTACTATTTACTCAATTTCACTCTCTTCCTTTCTCTCTTTCTCTCTCTAGACAGACACGTAAATTTATTTATAATATAATTATTATGACATGGCATGGGCATGTGTAATGGATGATTTTAATATAGCAAAATTAAAATAAATAAATTCTCTCTCCGTCTTTCTCTTTCTTTCTCTACATTTCTCTTTCTCTCTCCCTACCTAAAGAATCGAAAACCTCTCTTCCTCTCTCTCTTTGTTTAGGGTTTTTAGAACAATCGCACTCTAAATTGTAATCTATTAGCTTTGAATCTATGTCCATAGCTTTTACCTTCTTTTTTGCCGCCAAATGCTCTTTCTGGTGGTACCGTTTGTTGAGCTAGCCGTGAACATTCGAAGAACTCGACTACTCTATATAAGATCGGGTCTTTTGATGGTCTTCTAAGCTTAAATAAGGTATGTATTTTACTCTAATTACTTTGTTTTTTTTTTTCCAAATTCGTTTGTGTTTTTGTTTGGTTTTTTGGGAATTTCTGTGAGTTTTAGCTCAGTTTCTTCTGGTTTGTCTAAGGTTTTTATGTCATTTCACTGTGTTTTGTACGTCAACTTTAGTCATTATTATGTTTATTTTATTATCTCGATTTTTATTTTCACGGATGAATCTATAGATTTTCTGATATTTCATGTGATATTTCGGTAGTGGAAGCTATTTTTCACTGTTGACTAGTCATCAATTTATGTTTTAAGAAACCCTAATTTAACTTCTTCTTTTTTAATTTTCGGATTGATTTGTGCTGGCGATTCTGATATATTAAGTTGGAACTTCTATTAGATTTGTGTTTGTTATTGTTTTAAGAATGTAAGGATTGGTCTTATTGTTTTAAATACTTTATTAAGTTTTTATTTATATAACCCTAATTAAGCTTATTATGGTTTATCTGAATTAATCTGCAATTGAAATGTATATGTTCAATTACATTTTGAATTTGTTATTTGTAAAGAGTTTTGATATATTAATTGCATGATCGAAATTTTGTTGTGATGGTAAACTAGGGTTTATAATTAAATTTTTTCCTTTTGAACATTGGCAACTGGTTGTTATTTTATGTTCTAAATCACTCTACATGTTGATAACTTTATTTTCTTATCCATTTAGAATGAGATCTCTCATGGAATATATTTATTTTTCACTATAAATACATTAACTATAAATTTAAGTACAAAACCCTAACATGGTTTGTTTGGGACTTGAATAGTTTGCTTTGGATTGGCTTTCATTTTTCATCTTAACGATTTTGTAATTTGCATATGATAATGACATTGCTTAAGCTATATATGGTTTTATGTGCATAGGATTTTTTTTTTTTTGAACAATTGGGGCTATTTATGGTTTTAACATGGAGAAGAATATTGTGGTGGAGGAAAATCATCTAAGTGGCAATTCTAACCTTCTCTCCAAGTCTGTGGAGTCATCCATTAAGATTGACTCCATATCTATAGATCTCATCAATACTAATGAGAAGATTTCTGCACAAAGCTGTGAACATTTTTCAATACGGTAAGCATTGATTTTTAATTGTTTATTAATTTTGTAGGCTTTATTAGATTTCATGGCATATATATAGTTGCACATTTGCAGATGTGCATGAGAAAGCGAGAGAGCATATATAAGATCTTACTTGCTGTAATCCAATGAAGATCATTGAGAGTCTATGTAATGACCTGTGTTTATCATCTTGTTCAAATTTTTTTTTTCTTCTGAATAATTGTTCTCACTTCTTTAGGTTCTTATTATCGTTATTTTATGTACATATGCTTCTATATAGATATGTTATTGCTTTATCATTGAAGATATATATACTGTTGATGAGAATTGAATGAGAGAATTTGTTTTGACTTTCTAATAGTTAGTGGTAATTTAACTGCTTACAGCTGTTGGATGAGGTGAATTAATTGAGAGTGAGATTTGTTACGTTTAGATACAATTTTTCTTTTGTACTGAGAGTTACCTTGTCACGAACTATATATCTTGTTAATGCCTCTAAATGATACTATGCCTTACAAATTGCCTTTCTCCTGAATGCAGTGGATATGTATCAGAAATTCGTAACAAGGACTGGAAGACGTGTTGGCCATTTGATTCAGATGGTGACGGTAATAAGAATGATGATCAAGCTTGTGGGCTCCCTCCTTTACATGTTCCGAAGTTCAGATATTGGCATTGCCAGAATTGCTTGTTGGATATCGATGCCAAAGGTGTTGGAAATGGTTATGGGTCCATCCTTAAATCTCGTAGTGGTGGATTAAAATCCAATAGCTTTTGTTCTCATATCCTTGATGATGTTGCAGTGCTGTTATCTGATTTCCAACAAGCTCCGAAGGTTGACATTCTTGAGGAGAAAAAGGTTGATGCTAATGCTTCAGCTAATTTAAGAAACCCCACAGAATATCATCCTTCACCATGCATTGATAAAAAAGAAACGAAAACTGAAGTTGCAAATGGTCCCACCTTAGGTATATATACTCCAATACAACCTCACATGCAGACTCATATTCACTATATTAAATTATTTGGTCCATTTTTTGTGCTCTCCAGGGTGCCACCACAAGGAATCAGATGATAATTTGAATCAGGAAATGCATACGCTGACTACAGAAATTTCAAGTCTGATGCAGAAAACTTGTCATCCAGATGACATAGGTAAATTTACTAACAATGATATAAACTTGCTTGCCCATGATCTGCAGTTAATTAAAACCAAAATTTTGAGATAATTTTGATGCTTCTACGCTTGTTCCAATAATAATGCTCCTGATACCTGCTGCAGGAAATCTCAAATCAAAACTTAATGGATCTATAGACTGCTGTGGACATCATGAAGTTGTTGATGCTGAATTGTCTGAAAATCTCAATTGCATGGCTGCAAATGCTGCTAAGGTTCATGAACCAGGGAAAGTAATTTTAGCAGCTGATCAACACAAAGAGTTAACAGCTTGTGGAATGTCAGGAGAAGGTGTTAATATGGAGGAGGCACGTGGTGCTGACAAGGGTCAAGCAGGTGGGCATCCTTCCCTGGAGTTGGATGAATGTGATTATGTTTCATCAGAAAGTGCTGAGATCATGATTGGAAATAATCCTCAGGATCTTTATCGTGATAATTCAAGTGGGTCACATCGTAGAAAAACTAGAAAAGTGCGTCTGCTTACTGAATTGCTGTGTGAAAATGGTGACGGAGACAGTGATAACATTAGGATTGATGGTTTTCTATCCAATGCCATTCCAGAAACATCTGCAGCAGGCAATAAGCTGCATGTTCCACAAGGTCAGGTGGCTACCCAAGGAAATTTCAGAAGAGTTTTAAGTCAACAGAGGAAAAGGAAGTTGGATCCAGATGAAGATTGGAGACCCCTGGAAATGGGCTCTTCCAATAAAGCTTGTAAAGAAGTTAGGATCTTGAAGAGAGATGTAGAATCCACTGATGCAATTGCAAAGGCATTTGCTCGAATGCATTTACAGACTAGTATGAAGAAACATTGCACTAAACGCAGAATTGATGGAAGTTCTAATATAGGTAGGAAGAAAAACAAAAAAACCCTGATTTTTGATGAAAGTTTGTCCTTAGTGCCCACAAAAGAAACAGTATCAAATGAAATTGGCAACATAACTAGAGATGATTCTAATGGCAATGCTGCTGATGGATTTTTGCTTACAGACGTGCATAATGCTGTTATAGATAGAGAGGCAGATTTTTTTGCTTTGTCTGCCCAAAGAATGGATAGGAAACCTGGCTTAAAGAAGAAAAGCAAGATGCATCAAGTTGATGATCAGCAGGCTTCCTTAATTCCTCAGAACCATGGCATGCTCAAAGAAGATCTGAGAACTAGGAAAAATGTTGAGTTCTTTCACACTGGGTCTGTAATGGTTCCATTTCATTCAGCTCAGAAGGCGTCTGGTGAAAAAGGGCTAAATCTTTCTCTTAACAGCTTCTTGACCACACAAAGATATGACACACAGAACAATCCAGAGGTCGAAAATGGGCAGATTTCTGTATTAACACAGCAAGAGGGCAACGAAGATCATGTTAACAGGAAAGCTACAGAAATCAAGTATGTGGAAAATTTCATTTTTGCTTCTAAACCTGTGCCAGATATGCCTTTTGGAAAAGGAGTATATAGTGACCTGAGTAGCAAGAGAACTACCGACAGAATGCCCTTCCTTAATGAAAGGCAGAACTACACATCTCAGGTTGAAATTGGAAGTTCTCATATGCAGCAAAAGGTAAGAGTGTTCCTGTTCTTGCTGTCCTCACTAGAATAGCGTGGTTTTATATGCTTTTTTTGATTTATAAATGAAGGGAGACATGAATTTTCCCCCTGATTACTTCTGTTATTTATACGTTGGTGGTTTTGTTGTTTATAATGAATTTTTGGTATTTAAGTATCATTCAGATCTGAGTGAAGCTTTTGTACTAGTATCAATCAAATCTGAGTGAATATAATTGATGTTGAGCTGTTGTGACTTGTTAATAGCTGACTGTATGTCTTTATGCAAGGAAGCATCCTTATTGTACTTTATAATTTAACTTTCACACTTCTGATAGATTAAGAAATATCTGCATTTTGGACTTGTTTAAATTATCATTTGTATCCAGTTTTAGTGTCTGCAAGAAGATAATATTGTTGGTGTCCTTTTTAATTTATAGCAATGTAGTTATACATGAGTACAATATTGGAAAAAATTTTGTTGATTTGGTTACTCTCTGTTTCCATGTGTGGCATAATTCTCATAGTTGGTTCTTAATGTGGCTTACATTTGCTGCACTGAAGCAAATTATGGGTGTTTCATACTCCTGATAGCTTCCAATTCAGGTCAAACATGGTCATCTTCATAGTATTGCACTTAGAAATTTATGTAGCAACTAGCAAGGCACACCTATGTTAATCAATCCTTATACAGTTATGGGTTTTTTGTTTTTAACCTTGTGAAGTTAAAATGATTTAGTGCTTCATAGCATGCGTTGATTTGGACGACCTTTTTTCTCTCTTTATTCAGAATTTTTACAACACAAGCACCAACTTGAAAAGAATTGGAATTCAGGAAAATTCAGCATCTACAAGGAAAGACAGTGACCAGAGAACTAGTAAGGTGTCTGAACAGGGAGCTTTAGATGACATTCCCATGGAAATTGTTGAGCTCATGGCAAAGCATCAGTATGAGAGGTGTCTTCCTGATACAGAATTCGATAGATGTCAATTAGAAATGACTAATAACACCAAGAGTGTCCGGACAATGGATTTTAATAAAGCATACGGGAAGGGGGAAAAGAGCTTATTTAAGCAGGAAACTACTGAAAAACGAAATTCGCATGCTAAATATGGAAGAAATGGTATTGTGAAGAGGGATGAAAACATAGGACCTGCCAAACAGAAATCGGTTGATTACTTTTCCTCGGCTGATTTAAACCAATTAAGCATGAGCAAACTACGACCTCCTACCCCAGCAGGGCCTGGGACATTTTTTCAGGTTCAAGAGAAGTTATCATCAAGTGGAGTTCAACATTCTGCTTCTGGTTCTGGAAGGCAAAGTAGTGCTCAAAGTTGCAAATGGATTGTGGATGTGGGGAATAGGTCCTTGCACAACTGTCTGCAGAGCTCAGGAAAATGTAATACATGCCAGGGCATCTCACAGCAAAGTAATGAAACAACTCACCTTTGGTCCTCCATGATGCCAAATCACATGCCTTTTGTGTATAACATTCCTCGGAAGTGCGCTGCTATAGCTACTAATATAGATGTATTGAATTCTCCTAGCAGCATGCATAAGGAAAATACAGATGGCAATTGTGATCTTAAGTTTCTGAATCAGAATGCTGCCAGCTTTGGGAAGCAAAATAGGAAATTTGGTTCTGAGACTCTTAGGAGATGTGCAGAGTACCCATTTGCTTGCAAACATAATGAGATTGAGCTTAATCAAAAGCCTATGGGATCTTTAGATCTCTATTCTAATGAAACCATACCAGCAATGCATTTGCTCAGCCTCATGGATGCAGGACTACGGTCTAGTGGACCAATAAATCTGGATGTAACCCCAAAGTTCCTCAAAAGACCTTCTGTAACTCATGATCAAGATCCTAAGGAGTTCTCTAGGATGGATTCTGGGGCCTATAAAGCCACCAATACCATGAAGCACACAGCATACGATTATCATGGTAAAAATCAACTTGTGGAGGATTCTCACAGGCGTATTTCTGCCATTCCAGTCGTAGTTGGTCCATCTGCTTCTTCATTTCAGCATGATAAATGTCTCAACAAGGCGACTGATTTTATCGGTCAAGTTTCTCGAGATAAAGTAAAGGGAAAAGACTCCGATGCGCACAGACAGAATAAAGGCTGTAGATTGCAAAAATCATCATCTCCAAGTGGTAATTTTGGCACCAATTGTGGATCCATTCCAGTGCATAGCATGCAGACAATGTTTTTTGGTTCACCAGATTCTATGGTGATTCCTTTACAGTTCCATGGATTGGAAAATTCAACTAAACACAAGTTGGAGGCCTTTAGTGGCATTCGACCTGTTCATCCCCATACAAGCAGTTGTGATATTGGAATCTGCAGTGTGAACAGAAATCCTGCTGATTTTAGTGTACCGGAAGCTGGAAATATATACATGATTGCAGGCGAAGATCTAAAATTTGGAAAGGTGGTTCCTTTTTCAAATGGGTACCGCTCAACTAAATTGGCTGGGCTGAAGCGACAGAAGAAGCTTCCTGCTGTGAAAGAACATCGACGGCATCTAATTTCATGATCCAATGCTGGTAGCTTTTAAAACCTCTATCGTATTCTTGGTTAAAACTTGCCTCTTTGATTGACTTTATAATGCCTTTGCATGGGCATGTTATTGAATTTTGCTTACTTTGAATTTTGTTTTCTCACCTCACCAGGTAAAGTCTCGGTTGTTTTACCAGCTTCTTCAAAATCAAAATATACCAGCAGCTTTATGGAGGATCAGATGGTAAATGCCAAAGTAATACTCTGGATACAAGTCAATCATTAAATCTGGAACCATGATTCCATTTACTTCAGGTTTTTGCAGACCTATGGAAGCTATACTGGGTTTAAGGTCAGGCTTGTATATACTCACATGTGCCTTGACCTCAAGAAGTAGAATTATATGTATGTATTTTTGTGTGTTTATTATTATACAAGGTTTTGTTGATTATGGTCAAAGGTTCTACAGAAAGCCTAATGCTGCCCTTAATTCTTGGAAGGGCTTCCTTGTACTTCAATGAGGGCATCACTCCATTCTTGATTGGGGGAGTGGAAACAAAGAACAGGACATCGGCTAGTAGGGTGTACTTGAATACCTCTGACAGGTTCGTCAATAAATCAGCAGTCAAAGAATTTTCACTTGTTATTTTCATTTTTTTTTTTTTTTTTTTTTAATCTTTGTTCATGTAGTATGAAAGGAAAGGGATGATGCATTGCTAAATTTTGAGCTTGGAAAGAAACTCATTTTGCTAGATAGCATATCTTAAAAACGAAACAGCTGAGTTGATATAATAAACTTTTATTTGATACGCTGGAGAAACTCTGCATTAAGCACCTGTTAGAGATTTGCTGGTTGGCTACACCTAGTGCTAGTTAATTTGTTGTTGTGGGATTGTTATTTTGTGCATTTCTGGGGAAGTTAATAGAATGAAATATTGTGTGTATAAATTGCTATGTATTTGTCTATGGAAAGCCTACGTTCCACTTTGCGTAACTAATACATTCATTATCTGTTTAATATTTATTTGCTATTCTTTTCAGCGTTGTCTAAGCCAAAAGCTTTTCCCAAATTGCTTTATTATTATTTAACTGATTATCTATTAGCCTTGAGCACATGACTTTCCAGGTTGCGAGTTTTGACAGATCAAACATATGCAAAGTTTCGTTAATTTAATTCTTAATCCTAAATTACGATTAACACTTCTTGACTTGAGAACTGTATAAATATGGTTTATTTCTCCACAAAATTCTCTTGTGAAATAGCTTGCTCGCTAATTGCTAATATCGTTCTTCTTCTAATTCTATTTAATTCACAATTTATTAATTTGTTTTGTAAGACAATCAAGTAAAATAGATTTAATTAAATTTTTTCTTATGACTTATTATGTTTATATATAATTCAAGGGTAATGAGGTCTGCAGTTTTTATCAAAATTAATATAATATTTATAGAATGTCTTGTCCTGTAGCAAGTTTTTTTTGTCTGTCGAATAAAATTTCTTGTTTGGTTTCGTCTGTTCTAGGGTTCTAAGAGTTTGATGTTTGAGTTTATTCTTTCAAAATTTTGATCTTTGGTTTCATTAGTTACAATATATATTGCAATTTGGTGCATCATAAGCCAATTTTTGGACTTTGTATTAAATCGGTATTTAGTTTAAATTTAACTGTTGGAAACTAGTTGATAACTATTTTTAACATTCAATAGCTTTTAATGACAATTAGGTTTAGATTAACTCTTCTAAAAAATATGTAGAAGTAAATTCATTTTCAGTGTAACCTTTAAAATTTCTGATAAATTTTCTGCATATACAAGGGATTACAAAAATACCTTTATTTTATATTTAGCTAGTTGTAACCATGTAAGAATCCGTTTAGCATATTAAGGTTGATTTTTTTTTTTTTAAATATAATCATTTTAGATGTTGAAAAAAAATAATTATAAAATGCTGTTTTAAAATTTTTATAATTAAAAGAAATGAAGTTCATTTTTAAAAATAATTTTCAATGATTTTTAATCAATATTTTTAGCAATATAGATAGTAATGCCAAATAATCTCTCTCTATATATATATATATTAAAAAATTATGGAAGAGTACATACATAAATAAATTGTAAAATAATTAAATTATATCTCATAAGTTGAGTGCCCTTATATGCTAGTGCCATAATTTAACTGTGTTTGCTTAATTAATAACTAAATTCGATCACCCAATAAATAAAGAATTTTTGAGGTTCTTGTTCCTTGTGTACATGAATTTGTCTTGCAGCTTATTCTCTGTAAGTTCTGGTTTTTAGTTATTAACTTCAAAGTTTTCTTGTCTCAAGAGGGGCTTCTGAAGTTAAATATGAAAATTCCTTTGATGCAAAGGGGGGGAAAAATAACTAGTTGTAAAATTGATATAACTAAGCTTATTAATTAGTATTGCCCCTTTATTAATGTAAAAAGCCTCGAATAAAAACCATTTAAGGAAAAACACAAACTTTGTTTACCTTTATATTTCCTTATTAGAAAATGATTAAAAAAATGGTTTTTCATATTGAATTAAAAAGGTATTTTTTTTGTTTTAATTTCGGAAGTTAAATTTAAGAGGTTATCTTTATTATTTTATTATAGAAGATTAAGAGGTTTCCTTTTTAGTGTTAACAAAGAAGGTCACGAACTTTGAAATAAAATTATTCTTGTGCTGTATACTTCCACCCGTTTCCCAATGTATAATTTATAAAACTCATGCAATTTTTCCTCAGAAAAGTAAAAAAAAAAAAAATGCTCGTGCATTTCACTTTATTCCAAGTAATTATTCCTGTTGAGTTGACCTTTTATTCATGCTTGTTAAAATTAGCCAGTCAAATTAAAAAAAAAATTAAAAATCAATGTGATATGTTTTATTTATACATTTCTCAAAAATTAATTAAAAAATAAATGAATCGATTCAACCATATCAATTTTTTTTATTCAAGTAAATCATATTTTTTTTTTTTTTTAATTTTTCATCAAAATAACTTATTTTTTTTTCAAATAAAAATAATATTATTTTGAGTTAAAAGAAATTAAAAAAATTTTAATAATTGCGTTTTAGTTTTAACCAACGCCAAAATTTATTTAATGTTAAAATCATGACTCTATTATATATTATCTTATTATGTGAGTAGATGTTTAAGTAAGTGGATATTTATAATTTATTATATATATATATAACTTTTGATTTAATGTGATTGAATTAACAGTATAAAAAATATAAATTTTTGTTTTAAATATAATTATATTATATTTATTTTTAGTATATATATATAATAAATATTAAATTATATATATATCTATCTATTTTTTTCTATTTAACTGATTCGATTTCAGTTAAATTTATGACCCTTACTTTTATCGATTATTTAATTAGTTCAACTATAAAAACATGGCTTTTATTCTTATTTTAGGGTAAATGATAGCAAAATGTCTTTTATTTATTTTTAATAAAAAATCACAAAAAAAAAATTTAGATCAAAATTTTATGGAAATGGTTAGAGTGATATAGATCAGTCATTTTAACGGTATGACAATATTAAATGAACTTTAATAATTACATTAAAAAAATTAAAGATTAATGAGTTTTGAGATAATTTATATTTTTGCTTTTTAATTCTTTTGATTATTTTTTATTTAAAATATTCTTTTAATTTTTAGTTAAAAATATGCTTTTAATTATTTTTACTGATATCCTTTTAATTATTTTTATTTTTTATTAAAATATTTTTTTAATTTTTTAAGTGAAAATATTATTCTAATTTAAATTTTATTTATTTTTTATAAATTTAAATAATAATTTATTTTTTTGAAATTAATCTACAAATCAAAAGTCATTTATTATTTTTTTATTTAAAATATCTTTTAATTTTTAAGTGAATATATTTTTCTAATTTAAATTTCAAAAAGAAAATGAAAAATTATTTTGTCATATTAAAATTTAAATAAATTATTTATTAATTTTAATATATGACCATTTAATAAATTTTAAATATTGAGTTGTTATTTTATGTACAAGAATTTATATAAATTTTTAAGCTCAACTAATAGTTTTAATAGTCACTAATCTATTAAAATAATATTTTTTAATTTAATAAATATAAATTAAAAGAATATTTTAACTAAAAAAATTAAAATAATATTTTGAAGAAAAAAAATAATCAATAATTTTGAATTCATAGATTATTTTTTAGAAAAAATTATTATTTATATTTTGAAGAAATAAATAATACTTTAATGAGGCTGTATTATAAGTGGACTATTTATATATATATATAATAGCGGGATGGATCCGAATTTTTAAATAAAAAAAAATAACTAAGAAAGAAAATATCTGAAACTTGAAAAAATAATTTAATTAAATCAAAATTGAATTAATATAATAGGGCGTGATAAAAGATATTTTGATTTCTATATTAAAAATCGAATCAAAACGAATTATATCTTAATTATCCTGAATTTTCAAACTGATTAAATAATTTATATAATTATAAATTTATTGTATATATATATTTTTATATTTATATAATTATAAATTTATAATATATGGTATATATATTATTATTTATATTTATTTATTTATATTTGTATAATTATAAATTTATAATATTTTATATATATTATAAAATTATATTCAGATTCTAGAATACCTGAACCGAATCTCTAAATATTCAAACCGAATAAAATATATTCGAATTGGAATCGAATTCTCGAACTGTATCGTATCGAATTTTGAATTTTAGAAATAATTCGATATAAATATTTTCTCCATGCAGTTTGAGATTGAAAATTTAAAAATATAATCTCTAAAAATTCAGTTGAGTATGAAGATTTTCAGATTCATAAATATAATGTGTATCTAGTATGATGTATGAAATATATGATAAAAATGGAGTGTTGGAGTATTTTTATTCATCCGTCATATGGGCTTGAGTTGGACATTCCGGCTTTACTCAAACCGTATACAGCGATAATATATATATATAAGCATAGAATGAATAATTCTTCTTCTTCTTTTTGTTTCTTTTTGCCTTTAATAATTTTCATGCATATGAAATGATTTTCTAATGCACCAAACAGAGCCCAGGCTGTATAGCAGATAAGGAAGGTAAATCACCATTAACCTGTTTTCTCTAGCTAATAGACATCTTCACTTTTCATTACAGGTGAAAAAGCTAAATATTTTCTTTCTTTCTTTCTATCTTCTTTGTCACATATAAAAACAGTCAAGTATTATTAACATTTTTCTTTAATGAAAAAAAAAAAATTAAAGTTTAATATTTTTGATATCATTTATCCCTTCTTTTAAAATTAAACAAATATATTTATATTTTTCAGGATAAATTAATTATTATTTCATTTTTAAAATTTAACTTAATTAATTAATCCATTTCTAATTTTTGATAAACTACCTAAATTATTTGTATTTTCATTCCATCAAACCTAATAATTTATCCTCTCTATTTCTTTTTCTGTCTCTTTCTCTCTCGTACTGAGCCACCACTCCCTAAATAATCATCATCATTGTCGTCGTGTCGTAGTATACAACCTTCCTAAAACCCTCCATTTTATTTTTTTTTCTATTACATGCTTTTTAAGCTTTATCTTGTCATTACTCACTCAGATTTTGCCATTTTTGTATAATAATACTCTTTATAACACCATTCGCACAAATTTTTTTCTTCTTTTCTTTTAACTAGTTCTTTTACAGTATTTAAAACATTCAAGAACCGTCCAAGATTGGAAACAAAGAACAACAATCAATTATTGGGTTTTATGCATTTTCTTTACTTGGAATTTCCATAATCTCTCAAAAATAGAAAACTAATCCAACTTCCTAGCTGTATTTCTCTTCAGTCTTCAATGTAATTGTGAAGTTGTAATCCCTTTAATTACTTGGGTCTTTGGTGTTTTTAGCAAAATTTATTTGAATGTCTAGGTGGGGTTTTTTTTTTTTTGGGTTCAGATGAGAAACAAAGAGTTTTGGAATTATTATGTTAATAATGGACAATGTGGGTTTTGGTTTTTTTTTTTCCCTAGAAAAGTACAAATGCTGAAAGAACTAATAGTTAGTTCAATAAGATTTGTCCATTAAGAGAAAATGATGAAAATAATTAAGGAAAACGAGGAAAATAATTAAGAAGCCATATGATTAATTATGGAGGGGAATCTTCCAAAACAAATGAATCCCTTGATGAAATATATGCAAAACTCTCCCTAGAGGAGGAAGAAGAGAGAGTTATAGACCTAAATGGAGTGGAGGTGGATCTTTCAAGCCCTAACCTTAAATGGTGTTTGGTGGGTCGTTTTCTCACGAACAAGGCCATCAATTCCAAAGCCATGAGAAATACGCTGGCTTCTATCTGGCGTCCAGTGAGAGGGGTATTAAAGAGATTCAATCATCCCTTTACCTGTTTCAATTTTTTATGTGGTAGATATGAATAGAGTTCTTTTTGGTGGTCCTCGGACCTTTGACAATCAGACTCTTGTTCTGAAACATTTGGGAGAAAATGAGAATCTATTAAAAGTGCCTTTATTTCATATAAGTATCTGGATTCAAGTCTACGATTTTCCGATAGGTTTCATGTCAGAATGAGTGGCTCAGCTTATTGGTAATTATGTGGGTATATTTTGCGAATCTGATGCGAATAACTTAGTGGGAGTGTGGAGGAATTTTATGAGAATTAAAGTTACCATTGATGTGCGTCTTCCTCTTAAGAGGCGTATGAAGATTAAGAAGTCAGGTGGTGAATGGATTTGGGCTAATTTTAAGTATGAAAAGCTTCCCTCTTTCTGCTTTATTTGTGGTAAACTTGGGCATATAGAGAAATTCTGGGAGAGAGTATATACTTCCCAGGAACTGCCTGTTGAGAGAGCCTATGGAACTTGGTTGAGGGCTCCTATTAGACGTGGTTTGAATTCGATTGGGGAACGCTGGCTGAGAGCAGGGCCGCCGGAGTCAAATTTGGAGGAGGAGGGTTCCAATCCCTCTTCCATGGCAGTTGAGATAGGATAACCTTTTCCTCCCATTATTCGCAGGCATGTGAGCGACAATCAAGGCATGAACGGGTTACTTTCCAATTTTGTGAAGGGAAGGGAATCCTTTAGTGGGGCATATAATCAGGAGATTGTGTGTGTTGATGTGGTTGGTAAGGCGAGAAATAACTATTCTAATTTGGAGGAGGGTATCATTGTCTATGATCAAAAGCGTCGTCGTACTGAAAGTAATCAGTTAACTCATGGGCTTATTGAAGGCCCAATCCATTTTATTTCAGAAGACTCAAAAAACGGACCAGCGGTAGGCCTTGTCAATTAGGCCCGCCGACATCAATGAGTTTCCTAGTTTGGAATTGTCTTGGGCTGGCCCACGAGCAATTCATGTTCTATTGGATACTGTTACCCACAAAAAAACATATTTTATTTTTCTTATCGAAACTCTCTCATCTGTACAGCATCTTGAATTTCTGAAATTCAAGTTAGGTTATGAAGGAATGTTTGTTGTGGCGACCTTAGGGCATAGTGGCAGATTGGTTTTATTTTGGAAGGAGAAAGATATGACTAAGCTATTGGGTTATTCCCGTAACCATATTGATGTGGAAGTATTTTTAAACAATCAATGCCCATGGCGTTTCATCCTAGATCGTAATCAAAGGAACCAGTCGTGGGATCTTCTTCGCCATCTCTCACAAGCCTTACTGTTACCGTGGTGTTATGCTGGCGATTTTAATGATCTTTTGGCTTCATCTGAGAAAAAGAGTAGGATTCCTCATCCTCCCTGGCTTCTCAATGGTTTTCGCAATGCAGTTGTTGATAGTGGTTTGCTTGATTTAGGCGTGGAGGGTTTACTTGGGAAACAGGTAGGGGCACAGAGGATTGGGTAGAAGAAAAATTAGACAGATTCTTGGTGAACCAAGCTTGGCGTACTTATTTAGTTCATGCCCGTGTATGAAAATTGGGTTTCTTCTCTTCTGATCATACTCCCCTTTTTATGGACATACGTGCTATAACTACCTATAAATCAGCAAGGGATTTTCGCTTTGAGAATGTTTGACTCATCAACAAGAGTGTAAAATGGTGATTGAAAATAGTTGGAAGGCAGCTGATGTGTCTGTGCAACATAAAATAAATAATTGTGGGCAAGCGCTCTTACACTGGGGTAGGAAGTATGCTGGTAATTTTTGAAAGAAGCTTGATTTTTGTCATAAACGGTTACAGGCCCTACAAGGCAGAAGAGATCGATCCTCTGTAGAAGAAACAACTAGCCAAACAATTTTGGCTCCAAGATGGGGACTCAAATACCAATTTTTTTCATGCCTATGCTTCACACAGGAGGAGGAAAAACTCTTTTTCCAAATTAAAAGATGATCAGGGCTCCTGGTGTTCTTGGGATGATTCATTGCAAGAGTTGATTCTGGGGTATTTCTGCTTTATTTTCACTTCATCAGGAGGCGACACCAACAGCGTGGTGGATCTTGTCCTGTGTAGGGTTACAGAAGATCAAAATTGCTTTCTTGATTCTTTATTTACTGCGGAAGAGGTCAGAACTGCTCTGTTTGAAATGCACCCTGATAAATCTTCCGGTCCAGATGGGATGAATCCGGTCTTTTTTCAACGTTACTGGGATGTGGTGGGCTCTGATGTAACATATTTCTATCTAAATGTCTTGCATAGTGGAATTATCCCCCAAGGGTCTAAATGACACTTTAGTTGTTCTCATTCTGAAGAAGAAGGAAGTGGAAATTTTTGGGGATGTCAGACCAATTGCACTGTGTAATGTATTATATAAAATCATATCCAAAGTTCTTGCAAACCGGCTCAAGAAAATTCTGCCTTCAATTGTTTCTGAAACCCAAAGTGCATTTGTGCCTGGCAGAAGTATATTTGACAATATAATGATTGCATACGAAGTTATCCATTACTTGAAGAGAAAACGACAAGGAAAGGTTGTGTGGGAAGCACTTAAAATCGATATTTCAAAAGCATATGATCGCTTGGAGTAGGGCTTTTTAAAAGCTATGCTTTTGAAGTTGGGTTTTAGTCAGAGGTAGACAAATTTGATTATGGCCTGTGTTTCATCTATTAGGTACACTGCGGTGCATGGGGGAGAGAGATGGGTCATATCCTTCATTCTAAGGGATTACGTCAAGGTGACCCATTATCCCCTTACTTGTTCATTCTATGTGCTGAAGGATTGACGACATTGCTCAAGCATCAGGAGGAAGCAAATTTAATTTCATGCTGCAGAATAGCTAGGGGTGCCCCTATTGTCATTTATTTTTTGCAGACGACAAGCTTTTATTCTTTACAGCTACTCTTCAAGAGGTGGAAGCAGTAAAACATGTTCTTAATATCTATGAGCATGCCTCTGGTCAAGCGGTTAATTTTCATAAATCTTCTATTTTTTCAGCCCAAATGTATCTAACATTGTGCAAAGTGATTTAAGTAGTTTACTGCTAGTCAGGATGAGGGACCTTCAATGTCGTAATCTTGGCCTTCCTTCTATTATTGGTCGTCGGAAGGAGGTCTTTGGCTATATTAAGGATAAGGTATGGCAAAGGGTTCAAGGGTGGAAGCGGAAAATATTATCCAGGTCTGGTAAGGAAATTTTACTCAAGACTATTGCTCAGGTAATTCCTACTTTTGCCATGAGTGTTTTTCTCTTGCCAGTCGGTCTCTGCGAAGAAATTGAGAGGATGCTTAATTCGTTTTGGTGGGGAACCGGAAGAGCTCATAAAGGAGGTATTCGTTGGATGTGTTGGGACCATATGTGTGTGCCTAAGGCTTTTGGTGGGTTGGGATTTAGAAAATTAAGAGATTTCAATTTAGTGCTTCTCGGTAAACATGAGTGGCGGTTTTTAACAGATTCGAATGCATGGGTCTCCAGGATTTTCAAGGCGAGGTATTTCCCAAATTCATCGTCTCTTACAGCGAAATTGGGCTCCAATCCTAGCTACATTTGGCGAAGCATTATGGAGACTCAACAGTTGATCAGAGTAGGAAGTAGAATCATAGTTGGTTCAGGTCAGACAATTTCCATTTGGCATGATCCTTGGTTACCGTCAAAGGATCAGGCCTATATCTTTTCTGATATTGCGGTCAGTTTTTCTGATATTGTAGTCTCACAGTTACTTCTTCCAGATAAGGCTGTATGGAATATGGATTTAATCTCCTCTCTTTTTACCAATCAGGATTCTAATCTGATACTTTAAATACCTTTAAGTATTCGTCAAAAGGAAGATACCTGTATTTGATTCATGCCAGAAAAGGCTAATATACTGTGAAAAGCAGCTATCGGTCCATCCTTGATTTGTTTTCCTTAATGTCTCACTCATCTGATTCTGTTTTTTGGAACAAATTATTGCAACTTCATATCCCTCCTAAGACCAAAGATTGTGTATGGCGTGCGTATTGCGATTCCTTGCCTACTGCAACATTACTTCGATCAAAGAGGTTGGATTTTGAGGCAATCTGTCTCGTATGCAGGTTAGATGTTGAATCCCCACTTCACATTTTGGTTACTTTTCCTTTTGCATGTCAGTGCTAGAGTTTGTACTTTGTTGGTACTTTTAGAGATGGCTCGACAAATTTGAGGGACTGGTTGAAGTCTTGTTTCAGTCTATTGGACAAGGAACAATGTAGTATTGTGGTCATGTTATGTTGGGCGATTTGGAAGGCAAGGAATGGTGTAGTATGGAAAGGGGCTAGAGTATCGAGTGAATTCGTGGTTCGAAATGCCGAGCTTGCGTTAAATGAATGGAAGACTGCTCAGATGACGAAGAAGTCAAGGCTGGTAGTTTCTCCCCTCGGTCATCAAGCTGCTGTCAAATGGTCTCCTCCCCAGGTGGGTTATCTCAAAAGTAATGTTGATGCTGCTACTTTCACTGTGTTGGGGAAAACTGGCTTGGGGCATGATGGCTAGAGACGACAGAGGCTGTTTTGTTGCGGCTAAGGCCTTAATTCTTCAGGGAGATCATGATCCTCTACTGGCTGAGGCGTTGGGTGTTCGTGAGGCCCTCAGTTGGATTAAGGGGAAGAACTGGTTGGATTAAGGAGAAGAACTGGTCTAAGGTAGAGGTTGAAATGGATTCTCAACTAGTGTTCCAAGCGCTTAAAGGTAATTCTTCAAATGTCTCTTGTGAGCTTGGTGATTGATGTTTGTTTCAATTTGGTTCAAGAACTGGAAAACATTTGTTTTTTTTATTATTTGACGCTTTGTGAATAATGCTGTTCATGTTTTGGCTAAAGGAACTTATTTTTTATCAGATGTCTCGGTCTGTGAGTGAGATTGTGTTCCCCTTTTCTTTTCCATGTAATTTCTTCTGAATTAATGAATTAAAGCTTATTTCCCTTTTAAAAAAAAATATACTCATTTTTTAATTTCCATTTCACCACCTCCCAAAACCATGCACGTGCCTCCACTAAACAGCTTGTGCATGGTGACCAATATAATGAGGCATCTGCAAAGAATAAAGAGAGATGACATAACACAGGGTGATCAAATCCCAGCCAAGAATATAATGCACGTATAGCATACGCGCCACCACAAGAAATGGCGTGACACTTTATTACGGAGAATGAATCCGCATACAATTTTTTTCCTAACCGCGTTAAATTTCAAAATATCATCCATAAATTATTTAGTTTTCAAAGTTATTTTGTGGCAATAATGTCCTATCAACATAATATTAATGATAATAAAATGTTAGTGAACTAATAATAATTGATGAAACTGATGTTACTAAAATTACAAGAAGAAAATTAGTTTTTCATAGAAATAAAATTACTTTTTTATAGAAATAACATAAAAATTATTCATTTATTACATTATATCTCATTCAATTACGCGGTTTTGAAATTTAAAAAATATTAAACAAATTTTTAAGTATTTAACTGATTAATTCAAAATATCATTTTGATCTTTAAAAATAAAATTAAGCTAAACATTTTAATTTTTTTAAAACGACGTTTTTAAAACGGAATTTATATCCAAATATCTCCATAATAATCAAATACACCAATTCTCTCATGACATTTGTTAGGAAAAATTAATATAATTTTTAAAAATTAGAAAAAACTTAGTATATTAAATTATTTTATAGAAAAAAATAATAATTAACTCAAATCTAATCGCTCTAACCCTAAAAATTAGTTTGATTTATAAGAGAATTTGTCCATCTTTTTATTGATATTTTTTCAATTATCAAGAACAAATAATCTATTTTTGATCGAGTCAAAGAATTAGATTTAATACGATATGCAAAAACTTATTTATAATATTACCTTATAACTAAATAAAAAAAAATCTACTTCACCTTACCAAAATAGATATTAAAAATGAAATTTTAGGCAAAATCCATATTTTAGCTTCGAATTTTGACTTTTTGATATTGAGCCCCTAATAAAAAAAATTTGATCAATAATTACTTTCTCAATACACAGTAAAGATAATTTATTTAGAAAATTCAATTAAGCTACAAAAATTATGGATCCAATGTGTATATAAAGGCTCGAAATTCAGGGGTCAAACATGGATTTTGCCAATTTTCAAACTAAAATTTCAAATCTCAACCATTTAAAGTTTAAACATGGTTGAAGATGGATTTCAAAACCCTAAGATAATCTTATGGATTATTCGCCAAACCTGCATATTTTGAAACTTTTCTCGATATGTCCTCATACAATATTTATAGATTATTCTTTCATAATTGGATATGTAATTTAGTCATTGAATGATTGGTGTCTATTAAATTTCGTTATTTTGTAGTAGTAATATAAAAGCTGTTTTCTTTAGTTTTGGACTTTTGTCCCTTCTGTAACTAAAACATGCATATATTGTTCTTTTTCAGGAAAGAATGGCTTACATGAAAGAAAATTCTCATCTAACAAACAAGGGGATGCAAACGACTTTAAGCCATGTCAACTGCTCTAGTTTATGTTTGATTTACTGTAATATAATGCTATTAAATTACATGTAATTATGGCATACCAGACACAGTCCCCATGTTTCATGTGGTTGAGGAGGATGAGTACCTGCAAACCCTAGCTTCTTTATAAACAAGACCTGGCTTGCAAAAATACCCATTTTTGGGGCTGCAATGTCTGTCTTCTGAACATATACATTGTCCCTCTAGGGCACAACCATCATCTTCCCCACCTACTTTTCCCAACAATACCTCATCTAACCATTCACTAGTGAACAAATTTTGAGGATCTAATTGCTTCTTTTCTGCAAGAAACTTACCAAAATTTGGATACTTTCTCTGCAAATCCAAGAATGCCAAGTTCCTATTCTTAGCCCAATGTGGTTTGGCCCCATATTTGAAAAATGCCATTTGCTCTACTTCTTCCCATATATCTTGATTTAATCTTGGAGTTGAAGGATCATTGGACCGATAATAGTTAAAATCAAGAACAATTGAATCCTCAGATTGTCCTAGATATGCCTCAGAAGCCTTAATAAATCTGAACAAGAACCCATTATAGATATCAACCCCACAAAAATTTTCAGGTTTAAGGTCTCTCAATTTTTTCACATCTCTGATAAAATCTTCAAATTTTGAAGCTGGGAAGATGGCTGTAGTCTCATAAAAGAAAAGCCCATTAATTCTTGGATCCCAAGCACAAGAATCATCAATTCTTGTTTCAGGTGAATATAAACAAGAACCTGAAGTCTGCATTTTCCCCTGATGACCGACTACAGGATAGCCAGTAAAGATTAAGCCATTCTTCAATCCATTAGCCACCAGCTTCTTAAATCCCACAAATGAAGATGCTAATAAGCATTTTCCGTTCACATTTTTTGCCTTTTCCAACGAATTCTCTGCATAATTTTACATGTAAAAAACAGAGGCTGAACACGAGAAACAGAACCTGAAAATGAAAGTCGTAAAACAGTACCTGATGCTCTAGTTGATTGGGATACAAGAATAGAGTTGGATTGAAAGCCAAGAAAGTCAAATACTCCATTACCAGAGGTGTTTAGTGGAACTCTGAAATCGTATCTGTACACAGCTATATGCCTTGATGGGTACCAAGTAATATCACCAAATTCATATTTTTTCCCATGATCTATGATACTTTCCTCTATGCTTCCATCATCTGTGAAATTGTATGTTATGCTTCTTTTGAATGCTGGATCCAGTAACAACTTCACCTGTTATTGATTTTCACATATTAATTCAACAAAAAACTCATTTGCAAGAATATATTCAACTATTGTTTTTAATATATTCAACTTTTCTCCTGATTAATTAGCGTGGTTTTGGAATTGCGATTAAACTTTCAAAATTTGGTGGGGCTAAAAATAATCATGATAAAAAAAAAATTAAGTTTATAGGTTAATGTAAAAAAAAAATTAAAATTTTTAATATCATTATTGTATTATAAAATATTTATTCATACACAAATATAATAATACATTGATAATAAATAAAATTTTAGAAAGTTTAGGACAATCTATTTACATGTATTTTAAGGAAAAAATTATAAAATATACAAAATTTAATAAATATATATTTTAAAAAATATAAAGCCTAAAATAAAAATTTTAAAATTTTGGATGTCAATGTAATATATTTTTAAAAATATAGGAGTATAAAAATTAATTTTGGGAAGCTGATGACTCTAATGCTATTGATCAAAAGCTAATTAATCGGTGTAAATTCAACTAATCAAGCAACAATTGCCATTAGAAAACTGTTCAAGCAACAAAATTAGAACTGACCTTGGAGATGACACCCAACATTCCTAATGATACTTTAGCTGCATTAAGCAGAGGATCTTGAGCTCCAATTCTGATAATTTTTGCATACCCTTCAGATTCTTTTGCTGGAACTATAAGATTAAGGCCAATAACATGATCGTGAACTGCTCCACCGTTTCCCCACCAAGAACTTCCATGAGCTCCGGTGCTAATGACTCCTCCAACACTCACACCCTCCCAATATGGAGATGCAACTAAGCTAAATCCAGCTTCTTCAACTCTATCAATTAGCTCTCTTAGACCCACTCCAGAATCTACTGTGACAGCTAAATTTGCCTTGTCAATTTCAATGCTGGTACTATAATTCAATGTACTAATTAGAATTGAGTTCTCATATTGTGAACCAGGACAAGCCAATTTGGGTATTGTGTGTGAAAATTTGCTAACAACTTTTACTTTGAGCTTATTTTTATTCCCATATGCAATAGCTAAACGAAGCTCTTCTTCTGTAGAAGGGTATAAAACTTTAGGAACATAACAGGACTTTCTATCATTCCAAGCACCGTAGGAGTTGAGAAGGGTGCAGCCTGTGGTGTTGCAGTGAACCGGTGGCGGCGGCGGCATGGCTTGGATAGCTAGTGGGGTTAGACCCCAAAGAACAATAACACACCATAAGTAAACCATAACCATTAATTTTAGGCTTAATTGGCTAAATGGAAGTTCTGAGTTTTGTGCACTTTGCTTGTCCTTGAGTTTTGCAATGGAGAATTGGTTGGTAAAAGGCCATTCCATCTATTCAATTTTGGATGCAAAATAGTAAATGCTTTGAAGGGAAATCATGGTGTCACTTCAACATAAATTATACGCAAAGATATATATATATATATATGGATTTTTCATGTGTACAGATAATGCAAACCAATAAATGTTGTTATTTTTTTCATGTATATATATATATATATATATAATTCTAAAAATTTGGATTTTTCATGTGTACAGATAATGCAATATTTTTTTCATTTTTATATTTTTATATTTTCGTATTTTCAATATTTTTATTTTTTTAATAGGAATCTTATTTCTAAGCATCGATTTTATATATATATATATATATATATATATATATATAATTCTAAAAATTTAAATTTTTCATATGGACGGATGATGCATACAAATAAGTATTGGTATTTTTCTATATTTCTATATTTATATTTATATTTTTTTAATTATTTTTAATAAGAAATTTATTTTTAAGCGTTATTTAAAATATATTTTTAAATATAATTTATTTTCCTTATTTGTATGATATGATGATTTGTTTCCTTTTTGTAAAAAAATTACCATATTTGTCTCTTTAGAATCAATTTTTTATATATTTCATATAAGTTTTAATGTTGAGGAGCTTTTGATTGAATAAAAATTATCTTTCTCTTTGAAAACATTTCAAATTTCGATATTTTTTTAAATCAACGATTTTTTGCTACCTATTAATTTAGTATTTAATATCAAATTAATACATTTTTAGAAGGTTTTTATTAAATCAGTTGGTATTAAAGCCATTTTGGAATCAGATTGTGCAGAGATGGTGAGCCGATAGGGAAAGGGCTATCAGTAGAGTAAAGCAAGAGATAGAGCAACTCGAAATATTAGTGAATCATAATATCCAAGATCAATTAGCACTAGACTAGTGGCTTGAACCCAATTATAAATATAAACAAACCAGCTAACAAACTTGCGATGAGAATGTCGCATTCTAAAGGAGGAGAAAGTGTAACATCTTAGCGCAGTAGGTTCATCCCACATCGATAGTAGCTAGAAATGTTAAGTGGTTTATATAGTCTAGTTAGTTATTATCTAAATAACATGGATTAACTGTTTTTTGTTGGAATTGAGCTATAAAATAACAAGATATTTGGAGCTAGTTTTGGATCGGACTGCAACAATTTGGTATTAAAGTCTGTACTCGGTTCTTGAAAACCATGCCACCAAAGAGAGGATATCAAACTGTACCTGTAGATAATGTTTATAAATGTGATACCGCAGCTCAAATAGAATAGCGTGTGTATTAACGGATCGAACAAATAGAGAAACACACAATACAAATTTACAAGAAAGTGAAATATATTATTATGATCTATTCGTAAATATTTTTTCTACCACGTCTGATTCTCAATTTATTAAAAAAATTTAATGGAAAGTTATATTACAAGTTATTAGACAGAATGGATGAGAACTATAAGAAAAATTGAAAATTTTCATATTTTTAATGAGCATTTAATAACCATAAGTGTTTAATATAAAAATTTTTCTATTGATTTTTTTGATGATGATATTACTATAAATTTGATGTTGAATTTTCTCTATTAAAAAAAGAATGATGTAGAGCAACAAGTTTTGGTATTTTTCATATTTATATTTTTGTTTTTATTTTTCTTAATTATTTTTTTGCAAGAAACTTATTTTTAGGTATCGTTTATGAATTTTTAATTATGATTTATTTTTCTTATTTTTATAATATGGTGATTTAAAAAAAAAAAAGTTATCATATTTATCTTTTAGGGTTTGTAGAATCAATTTTTTATATCTTTTATATAAACATTAGTGTTGAGGAGTTTTTAATCGAATAAAAATTATCTTTCGTTTTTAAAATATTTTAAATTTCGATATTTTTTTAAATTAATATTTTTTTATTGTCTATTAGGAGTAGATATTCAATCTAGAATTAATAAATAGATAAAATACTATTTAGTCCTTAAACTTTAGCAAAATTAATATTTGGATCTCTGCACTTTCAGAAATTAGGTATTAAGTTCCTGAGATTTCATTCCGTCACAATAATTGGTCATTCCATTTTCAAATTTTTTGTTAAAAAATAAAAAAAAAATTATTTTCTCAAAATAATCTTATTTTTAATTTTTATATTTTTTTCCTTCATTTTCTTTCTATTTTCTTTCATTTTCTTTCCATTTTTCTTTATAAAAAATTTATATTCAAATATTTTCTTGCTCTTATTTTATCCTGTGATATTTTTTGTTTTTGTTTTTTGGTGCTTAATTAATAAATTAATTAATTGGATAAATTTTGGGTTTGTTGAAATTAAATTAAGTAAAATTTGTGTATGAATATTGTGATTAGTGAAATTATGTGGAGAAATGAGGGTTTAATTGTAAAGAAAAATGAAGAAAATTTGAGATAAATTTTAATGGAATTGCATGAAAAATAAAATTTGATGAAAAATTAAAGGTATTTTCGCCTTTTTAATGATATTTAATGGCCAAATAGATAGAAAAATCAATTGTTGTTACGGAATTAAATGTAAAAAATCTAATAAATATATAAATTTAAATATTAATTTTACTAAATTTTAAAACTAAATAATTAAAAACTAAATAATATTTTTTCATTGATAAAATTTTAAAAGACTTTTGTTATGTGAAATAGAGAATATATATATATAAAAAAAAAAAACAAAAGATTCGGACTGAAGTGTGCATGTTGTGGTGCACCCTACAAACCTAACCCATTAGCTAATAAATTATTTTTCTTCACAACTGTGCCCTAAACTACAATGTTTCCAAATTATTAAAATTTAAATATCTTTTTCATTTTGTTTTAAATTGGTTGATGGCCTTTAAAAAAGACATAAAATATTGGTGTCATTAATCAACTCAAATAGGAATTAAGAAATTTTTAAAAAATAAGCCTCTTAGAATATAATTTTAATTAACCAAATGTAACATTCATATATACATTCAAGTTTATTTTCAAGTGTATACACACAATCGCAATGCCAGTCTCTTGGCATAAAATAATATTCTGACTTTTGTTGACAGCTCACATCTCATACATGAAGTCCTATTGAATCTTGTCTGGTCCCACCACCACATTGCGCGTTACTTTTCCTATAAAAATTGTGATATTAATAATTAATATTAAAAAAAAATTGATAAGACGTATTGCTAACCTTTTTTTTCAAAAATTTAAATTCTTTACATTTAAATTAGATGTAGTGTACTTATATAGTCTTTTGCATTAATTATTTATCTCTTTTTGTCTGTCCATTTTCTCTTCTTTTTACCATATTTATATTTATATTTATTTCATTTATATATTTTCCATTTATAAAAATTGAAATTATTTTTTTTATAAAAATTTATTTATTTTTTTAATATGAAAAATAATTTTTATCTAATTTTTCAACGATCGAATTTTTCAAACAATTTGATGTAAATTTTGAGTTGATGTATTTATAACCGATGTATCAATTACAGAACTGAATATTATTATTTTGATAATTTAAATCAATAAAATTTAAGAATAAAATTAATTTTATATTCATTTAATTATAATTTTTTTAATTATTTTACTCCAAATATTTTTTTTTTCTTCCATAAATGACAGACTTTTAAGGTCAATGTGATAATTTGCCCTTCATTCTTTATTTAGCAGAATCAGCCCAACACACACACACACACACACACACACACACACACATATATATTAAGTACATCACTTTTTTTTTTTTTTTATTTTAAAGGTTGAAATACACTTCTATTATTATGGAAACTTAAGTAACTCCAAATGTTTTAACGGTGGATCCTTTTGAGTTTCGTCTTTTGTCTGAAATAATATTAAAAAACAACACAATCTTAGAATTTGGGTAAATGGCTCTGGAGGTTATTAATATTTTTATATTTTAATTACTAACCAATAAATTTTTTTAAATATGCCACTGATTTTTAACATTTTTTATATTTACAGGTTATTTATTAAAATCGAAATTAATTTTGCTAATGTGGCATGATATATTATCGTCGGATATTAAATTACTTGACACGTCAAATTTAATAATGAGTTCAATATGATAACTATATTTTAATAATTTTTAATATATGATCACTAAATTTTAATTATATTTTTAATATTTTCCCTTTTTTTTTTCCCACATTGATTTATTACCATATTTTTTTATATAGTAATACTACTTACCGTAAAAAATATATAGTACATAGGATATTAAATTTAAGAAATATAATTTAATTTATTCTTATTATTAATTAATAAAAATAATGTTATTATAAAAAAATAATAAAAATTAAAAAAAAAAAAAGATAAAGCAACAAACACGATTGATATAAAAATATATTAAAGCACTGAATATAAAATCACGATGAAATGATAAAGCAAACACTGATTCATGTGCAAATTAGACCCATCCCACCCATCCTACCCCATTTTCAATCCAACCCAACCAAGTATTTTTTTTATTAATATATTTTTAAATATCTATTAAATTTTAAATGACGAGAGAGATTCATTTTTTCATTATTGATTCATGTGATTTACAAAAATAACCTAGGATTCGATGATTACGAGAAAGAAGAAGAAAAGAGAGAGATTAAAAAAAAAAATTGAAAAAAACAAGAGGAGGAAGGTGGTAACCCACACAAAACAGTGAGCGCCGAGTGGGGGAGGGGCGATGGCAGAGTTAGATAAGAGGAGCATAGAAATTGATAATCCATAATTTTTTGCTTTGTTATTTTTTTAAAATTTTTTATTATTTTTTTTAATAACATTATTCCTATTAATTAATAATAAAAATAAGTTAAATTATATTTTTAAAATTTAATATACTATATATTATATATACCTTTTATGATAAATAGTATCATCATATAAGAAAATCAGGGAAATAAATTAATATGGAAAAAGAAAATATAAAAAAAATAAAATTTAATAATCATATTAAACTCATTATTAAATTCGACATGTGATAATAACATATTAAATAACTCAACATTCGATGATAATATGTCATGTTACGTCAGTAAAATTAGCGTGAATCCTGACAGATGACTTTTAAATGTAAAAATGTCAAAAACTAATAATGTATCTAAAAATTTTACAGATTGATGATATAAAAATATCAAAATTTTAATGTCTTTCAGAATCATTTACCTCTTAAAACTTAAAAGGCGAACCTTTTTTCTTTTTCTCTCACAATAAACAAAGATCAAACACCTAAATGGCAAATACAATAAAATTTCAGTAAATTAACTATCGATAAATTAATAATTTTTATTATATAATAATTTTTTATAATTTTGATTTAGATAAATAAATTAAATTAATAATTTTAATAAATTAATAAAATAAAATTTTTTAAAAATCTTTATAAAGTTATAGGGTTTGTCAATATTATATCTATAATAAATTATGATATATTTTTCGTTAACGTCATTTAATTTATATTTAATTTATAATATATTTTTTAGTTAAATTTATTTAGTTAATATTTAATTGATCATATATTTTTTTTATTTCAATTAGTTCATATTTAATTTATCACATATTATTTTTATTTATTTTAATTAATTACATATTTTTTTAATTTATATTGAATTCATTATAAAATTAATAAAATATAATGAGTTTTTAATTTTTAATTAATTAAATATATATTTTTTAAATTATAAATATTTTTTTAAAATTAATAAATTATTAATTTATCAATTAATTAATATTTTTTTAATTAATAAAATGTATGAATTTGAAGGTTTTACTTTATCAACGATTTTTTTACACCTAAAAATATTAAACGCAACTTTGTCCCAAGGAAGTGAAATTCAATTCACTCGACGGTAGAAATGAGAAATCGCCTCTCTCTCCACCCTAGACTAATCAAAATCAAATCATAACCGTTCATTTTTATCCTGGGTTGAGTCCAGCCGTCCATACTCTTTTAGAACCTTCAAGAGCTGGCCACCTTTCCTCTTCGCTCTTGCTGTGCAGTCCCCTTGTAATGCCAATACAACTGCACGCGACACCTCCTCAGGCGGCGCGTGATGCACCTGCTCATCTGATACACCACCACCATAAACCACAGCGAGTGCACTTATGGCATATTCTTTTCCTCTTCCTTCCATTTCCCCCATCTTAGCCACCATCACAGGCATGGCCAGTGCATGGGCACGAAGCTCCGCTGCACCTTCCTCCACAGTACATATTAGCTCCAACGCTGCTAATGCGCGCTCCGCTGTAGGCCCTTCCAGCTCCATTGCAACTTCCACCACAGCCCCAACAGTCCCAGCCTTCACTGCTATTTGGCGGTTTTCTTCAGCCAAGCAAAGCGCTAACAAAATTTTCGTTGCCGGTTTTGCTCCCGCCTTGTTTTTCAAATTGACCACTAACCCACGCATAAGTTCAAGTGGGCAAACCGGGTCAGGGTCAAAGGACGGGTTAGGAACTAGTGAGCATTCTAAGAGGTGGAGAGCAGCAAGCTTCTCGGATTCAGACCCGCTAATGAGTTGGAGCTCAGCTACAGGGAAGAGTTCTTGGAGTTTGGTGGAATGAATTGGTGGGACTAATGCGAGTGTGGAGTCAGTTGTGGGTTGTGTATCAGTTTCTGGAGCAGAGTGTTGGTGGCGGGGAGATGTTACTAGAGGGAATCTCCATTGAGTGAAGCTCTGGGAAGTAGAGGAGGAGGAAGACTAAGAGGATTCAGCTTGTGGGGCTTTTAAGAGTAGGGGTTGAGTTTGTGGCTGTGGCGGTAACACTGGTGGAGGCGGCGGCGATGATGGAGGACGAGAAAGAGGAGCGAGTGAAGTGGGTAAAGGCTGAGGGGTATAGAATGAGAAAGGGAGAGGTGGAGAATGCGGAGTGGTGGGACTAAGAGCAGTTTGAGCGCAATGGCGAAAGAAGCCACAAGAAAGAATGGACGAGGTTGAGTTTTCAGTTTTGGACGATGGGTTTTCATGGCTACTAATTCTGTATCGAACAAGAAAACAGAGTGAAGAGCTTAGACTAGAGGCTACAGGAGTAGAGAGAAGAGTTTCAATCTTTTAACTTTGAAGAGCTTTGCAGAAGTATCAACCATGGAAAGAGAGAGAGAGAGAGAGAGATTAAGACACTGAAAAACAGTGCAGAAATTCATGATTTTGTGTCCTCCTACATTGAGTTACGAATGAGATACAGACCGTAAAAGGAGCCAACAATTCATGTACCAGACACTACGTGTCGATTTCATTTTCAACTTCAAGATTTATATATATAAACAACTAAACTAGGAAGTTTCGGGCACAAATGGAGTTGTAAGCATTGAGCCTATCCTATGTATATGTTCATATATAATCCTAAAACTAACACAGTATTTATATAATTATTTTTTTCTACCTCACTAATTTAAGAATTTAGAATTAAATTTTTAATCATACTGAAGTGTAATTAATAAAATTTCAATTAACTAATTAATAATTATAAATTTAATAAAAAAATAAATTATTATATAGATATATATATTTAATTATAATTCATAAATTTATAATGAATATATAAAAAGATACATCATAAAAATTGTGTATATATATAATTTTACATAAACACTAAATTAATTATAGTAAAAATTTATTTCAGTAAATATTATATTAAAATTTCATCTATATATTAAATAAAAATTAGTTTTATTTTAATAAATAAAATATATTTTATGTAGATAATAATATAAAAATAAAATAATCTAATAAGTACAATATAATTACAGTAACAATAACCATTGAACGGTCCTTTCCTTTCAGCTTGTAAAAATCCAGCCATGGAAGCAACTGAAATTCAGGCCTTTATGGACTTCAATAATGGTGGTGGCCTTGTAGACTTTGGACGCAATTAGGCCCGGCTTTGAATCTCTGTCCGCTCTTGAATAATTGTTACCACAAGCAGTCAATGTTCAATCTATTCTCTCAATCAGACTTGAGAATGTAAACCAAGACATCATTTGCCATTCCTACCAAAACCTTTTGGCATTTTCTTCCTGCTTAATTAAAAGGATAGGCGCTCAATTTTCCTCCTAAATTTTATCAATGTGTTTAATTAGGTCTAAAATAATCTTTTCAATCAATTTATGCCATAAATTTTATTTCTTGTACGAATAAGCTCAATTTTAATATAGCGCAGTGTGTTATACATGGAGTCAAAATAATAATAATAATAATTTAAAAAAAGAAAAGACAAATGCATTTGAAGAGAGAATGAGTGAGAGAGATTTGACCGAGAAAAACAGAAAGAGAGGTAGGGAGATAGTAACGATACCAATGAGTTCAGACCAAAATCACTAACACGATGACCTTCTCCTCCTCCAGGTGAACTCAGAAGTTATGGTAGTGACCGGTCTCGACGGCGGCAATAATAGTAACGAGAACAGAGAAAATCCCGCCACCAATTTCTATCAACTGTGGTATTTTAATTCGATGAAATTGATGCCGTTCAACATCTCATTTAGAGCTTTAATTTGATATCAAATTTTAACAGTAAAACCATCGGAGAGTAATATCAAAAAATAAATTAATATAAAAATAACTTCTTTACTATTTATTGCTTTATTCTAATTTCAAATTTATTGCTTTCTTTCTTTTTTATTTTTATTTCCATAGATATCATAACTTGTTTACTAATAGTTTTTTATTCTAATTTTATTTTAGAGGGAATAGAGAAATAAATATATGATAATTTTTGTTGCATAGCTCAGAGCAACTTCAGCTATGAAAGAACCATCGGTTGCCATAAGTAATTTTTTTTAATTAATTATTTAATTCTCAAGCTACTAGCATGTAATACACACTCTGAAGATTGATTCAAATTGAGCCTATCTACATAAGAAGTGAAATGTCTGGAATAAATTACTCTAAAATGTTTGAAATAAATTACCCTAAAAAGTCATTTTAAATTTGATTGGACATGATGATAAAATTTATGAGGAAAATTAAGAGTTTATCCTAATTAAAAGATCAAATACTTTCTCAAACCCCTGTATTTTGTTATTTTTATTTACTGAGTCTCATATTTTATTTTGTACTTATAACTTTTGATTTCGTATCTGTTGAAAGATTATTTCAACAAATGTGTACTTCACACACGTTAAAAACGCCTTATGTTCATTTCATCATTTGAATGGAATTTGATTATTTGAGTTGGCAAATTTTAAAAAAATAAATTAATTAAAATACCCACTAAGAAAATGGCGCCGTTTATCATCAAACAAATCCAAAATACCCCATTTATTTTTTACACCCATTATCCATAATCAAATAATCACCTCTTAAGAAGATTGGAGAAAAAATTTCCATTAAATATTTTATCCAATTGAGAAAATAGATCATGTTTCAAGCACAAACATTAAAAATTCATCACCAAACAAATTAAAGGTCAAGCAAAATATTTAAACACCAAAACTTATCACTAAACTTGTTTTTCTACGCTTTCTCAACAAACAAACACGGATTTAATGAATTTTCATGATCAAGAAAAAAAATCGAAGAAACCCAAACAATTTCCCCTTTCTTCAAATGAAACAAACATCAAAATGAGAATGTAAAAACTTTTTAAGTTTTGTAGATTTTTAGGGACCTGGGAGCGCGGTGAAGAAGCGACAAGTGATTCTGGAATACCGATGAAGGGATTTAGGCTTGCAGTTGGCAAGTCACCAAAGTTATTTCTAATTTTCAACAACAAAAATTCACAAAACCAAACCCTAGCCAATAATCAATTGAATCCAAACCAGACCCAAATGCCAACTCTCAGATGGAAATCGAACCTACCCAGAAATTCCCCAAACCAGCACAATAGCCAAATCGTCAAAATCTAATGAAATCTCAAACGGAAAGCGAACAATGAAAACCCACGAAATCACCATATGAAAACCAGACCCAGCAAATAATTAGGTGAGTGAAACTCGGTGAGTATAGTTCACAAAGAGGAACTCAGACCCCATAAAGCCACAATCTGA